>PVJA010014125.1:5972-48210 GCA_004027025.1 Myocastor coypus
TTTTTTTTTTTTCACTTTATTTATTTATAGCTGACTCAGCCTGGTCTGGGGGTGGGGTGGCGCAGCATGTGGTGCCAGGGATTGAACCACAGTCCCTGTGATTGCCAAACGGGCACTTTAGACTGCTGAGCTATCTCGCCAGCCCAAAATTTAAAATAAATAAGTCAGTTTTATCAATTTTTAAATTAATTTTTCAGGTGGCAAATGAATGAAATCCAAAAACTCAGGAGGCTAAGGCAGGAAGACTGCCATGAGTTTGAGGGCAGACTAGGCTACACAGTGAGTTCAAGGCCAGCCTTATCTCAAAAAACAATAACAAATGCAGCTCCTCAGTTGCACTATCCACATTTATTTATTTATTGCATTTTAGGGAAGGGTCTACAGGGTGTTCAGGGTCTCACTACTAGATGGAACTTATAGTGATCTTCCTGCACAATCCATACTTAAATGTCCAACAGGTACAGGGGGATAGCAGCCACTGTATTGTGTAAGGAACAGATGAACATTTTCCATTGTTGCAGAAAGTTTTGTGGGATGGTGTTTCACTAAGCCATAAGCTCCAAGAAGGCAGAGAAAATGGTTTTTGTCCAGAACTGGGTCTCTGGCACCTAGCAAGCTGTAATGCCCAGCTCTGATGCTAACATCAAGTGACTAAGTGAATCCACACACTGCCACATGCTACACAGGGGCCAGCAGTATCTCCAGCACCCACCTCCTGCCTCTTGGCCCTCCTCTTCCTCCTCTTCCTCCTCTTCCTCCAGACCAGGGCTGCTAGTTCAGCTTTGTTGATACCCTTGTAATGGGTTAACTGAGTTTTGTGCTATAACTATGAAAAGCTATTAGGTTCTCTTATGCTTCCTATTAATGTATTGTCACCTTCTACTCAAGGCTGCTTAGTAATGGGCAACTGTCTCCCTCCCCTCCCCCACCCCCATAATCTAATTTAACAATTAAAAATGTTCTAGGACTACAAAAAATTACTAAGGCTATAAGATTACCCCGACCTTGATTGCTTTACATACAAACATCCAAATTCTGCAGCCAATATGGCTTGTTCAATCACGTGCCATAAGATTAAGTTCTTCCTCTTTCAGAACTTTGCAGGGGCCTGGCAGGATGGCTCAGTGGTCTAAAGCACCTGCAGGTGGCTGCAAGGACCGCCGTTTGATCCCCGGCACCACATGCTGCACCAGCCCTGTCCTCAGGGCAGGCTGAGCCGGCCATAAAAATAAATAAGCAAACAAACAAAAATTGTGAAACAATAAAAAAATAATAAAAATTAAAAAAAAAAAAAGAATCTTGCAGACCCCTACCTAATCTTATCTGCAGACCAGAGTGTGACTTTTTGCTTTAAAAGAGCAGCCAAGCCTTGCTTCCCTGCGAGTTAGCACCTCCCTGCATGGAATGTGCCCAGTCAGTTGCTGGCCCAGCTAATAAAACGGCTCTCTAAATTTTAATTTGCTCTACTCTTATTTAATTCAAATCTGGTACATTTGAGGGTTTGTGTAGAATTCCAGATCTACTGGGAGGAATAGAGCTGAGAGATTTCTGAGTGCCTTTACTCTTTAGGGGACAAAATGAGAGGTGTTCCTCAGCCCCAAAGGGATTCTGTGGCCTCAGAATTCCAAGATCCTGGACTATTCGGAAAAGAGCCAGCTTGATCCTTACCAGTAAGGGCATTCTTGTTCTGTTTGGGGCGCCACTGGGGAGTCTGGAGGAGTTGGGCACAACATTATCCCCAAGACTCACTCCAGCCACTATGGTAGATGGTAGTCATCTGGTTTTCTGGTGCTCTGGTATTTGTCAGTCTTGTGTTTTTCTGTGCTTTTGTCACTATAGATCAGTCTGCTTCTGCTTCTTTGTCACATTTGCAATGTGTTCTTGATCATTTTAAGGACTTCAGACAACAGGCTTCAGGATATGGGGACTCCGTGTCTCCTGGTAATGTTGCATACTCTCTGTGAATTGGAGTGGCCAAGCTTTTGGAGGGCACTTTTAGCCCGTCTCCTGCCACCCAGTACACAGATAAATTCATTATGCGGTTGTTAAAATGTTGGTCAAAATGTGTTGGTCAATCTAAATTGAAACATGGAAATGTAATGAGGTTATATTTCTTTAATGGGATATTTTATGACTGTTTTGTATTTGTATTTGCTGCATTTGAACTAGTTGCTAAATGTACTGATATTCCTTGCTTGACAATAGCACTAAAAAGAATAACATTAGTGTAGCTGGGCGTGGTGGCTCACACCTGTAATCCCAGCACTTAGGAGGCTGAGGCAAGAGGATCAGTGCAAGTTCAAGACCAGCCTGGGCCACAAAATGAGCTCAAGGCCATCCTGAACTGCACAGTGAGACCCTGTCTCAAAAAGACAAAAAAAAAAAAAAAAGAATAACATTAGTAAGCCTCTTGGTGGACTTTATGTAAATTTCTGAAAAATGGAATTTTTAAATCTAGCTCAGATTTTTAAAATATACATGCCTGTCTATGAAACATGGGATTTCTTTTGCCAGCTAAATGATGTTAGGTCAGCAACCATTTCTTAAAGATTTGGAGGACAGGTTTCACTGGGACAGACTGACTTCGATCTCCCTCTACATGCTAGAGGGAATGTCAGGCCTACTCTGCTTCCATTTCCTTTCTTTGACTTTACTCCTGATTTTCCCACCTCTTTGTAGTTTCCTTTTTAGAAACATCTAAAATTAGGACAGCTGGATTCCTTTCTGGAGACTGATCTCTGGTTGTGTCAGACAATAAAAGCTGACAACACCTGAGGAGTCATGACCAGGGGCTACTATCTGGCAGATACCTAAAGATGCTTGGTGGAAACTGGTTCTTGACCAATGAAAGATCTTCACTTACCTGTTGTACTTTATTCCCCCTGCCATCTGCTAGGAAACTAGGAATTCTACCTGAGCTTTTCAGTAGAACAACTCAATGAGTAACTCCTTCAGAATTAGGCTGAGGCAGCTTGCAATCATTTATATTCTACAGTGGCTATCAGAGAAATGATTTACATCTGAGGCTTACATGTTAACAGTGAAAAAGATATTTTTGTCACCCTTAAAGTAATATATTTTCACCAATATGTAAAATGTGACTGCTAGGTGATAAATGTAAGTTTTACCTGTGAGCTCCAAAGATTTAATATAACCTAGTTAGTCCTACTAAAAATGGTTGCCCTTAGCTGGGTGTGGTGGTGCACACCTGTAATCCCAGCACTTGGGAGGCTGAGGCAGGAGGATCAGTGTGAGTTTGAGACCAGCCTGGGCTACAAAAGTGAGCTCAAGGCCAGTCTGAACTGCATAGTGAGACCCTGTCTCAAAAAGACAAATAAATAGATAAATAAATAAAATAAAAATGATTGCCCTGGTGGCTGGATAGAAGAACACAAGTGTCTTAGAGATTTCTTTGCCCTAGGGCCCAAGGCAAAGTTCTTCCAGTCAATTGTCTCTTTTGTCTATCTCCCAAGGTGATCTGTTTTACAGCATAGCAGGAAAAAGTGCTCTGTTTCCAACCCAATCTTTTTAAGCAATAGTTATGCTTCCTTCTGTAAGACATTCCTGTCACCAGACCAACTGTCTTATGTTCAGATTTTGTTTGCTTTAAAAAGTCATTGTTACCTAGTTTTGAAATATAGATGTGGACTACAAGAGAGCCAGGCATTTTGGGTGCCTAAGACATTCATTATCCTGGGGCCTAAAGATAAGACACCCTTAATCACAGCCTCCCACAATTACTGAAAGTAAAGTTTCCTCTATTTGCCTTTTAAAGGGTGGACTCTTATAGAACAGCTATAATCCAGGCCTCTACAAGGCTATATCCATGCTTAGCTGAATTTATGCAAGCTTTTCAAGGACAATACATTTTAAAGAAGTAAAAAGAAAATCCAGAGTTTATGTGCCTTTTTCTCTATGACCTAAAACATAAAGTCAGATCTTAAAAAATATGTGATGATCCTGATAAGTATGTTGATGTCTTTAGAGGATTTATTCAGACTTATAAACTTGATTGGAAAGATGTAATGTACTCTTAAACCAAGCTTTGACTTCTGTGAAAAGGCAGGCAGCATTACAAGCTGATATTACATTTAGAGATAAATATCATATTGTTATTTATTTATTTATTTATTTTCAGTACTGGGGATTGAACTCTGGACCCTGTGCTTGCCAGGCACGCATTTATTCTACTGAGCTATCTCCCCAGCCAATTATTGTTAATTTTAAACAACCAGAAGATAGCCAGTGTAACTACCCATTTCCACTGGAGCCTAAGCAACCAGACCCCTACTGGTCTAACAGCCAGACAGGAGATTATAATGAAAAAATTTTCCAGTGTATATTCTTAAAGGTCTGAGAACTAAAAACCAAGTCTTCAGTTATTAAAATTCAGCTGTTTACCAGGAGAAAGATATACAACCCTCAGCTTTCTTAGAATGTTTAATAGAGGAGTGGATGACTTACAGATAAGTTCCTTACTCAATAAGCTCCAGGTACTAGAAATGAGCTACAAAAGATAGCTTTTGCTCCAGACAATTCACTTGATGCTTCAGTAAAAACTGCTTCCTTAGTGTCCTATAATTGGAACTAGGAGAAAACCAGGCAGAGAAAACAAAGAGATAAAAACCAGCTGCCTTTATTGTGGCCTCAAAATAGACCCTAAGTCTGATTCTCTGGGCTCCAAGAATAGCTAAATGACAATGAGGTTCATCTGATAAGGTGTACCTGCCACTGCTATGAGAAACCAGGCTAGCATAAGAGGGACTGCCTTAAGAGGCCCGCAAGCCATGCCCTGACTGCCAAGGCAGCCACTAAAAGCAACACTGCACTCTGAGGCAGAGGCCCCAGAGCTAAGACTCAGCTTCCCACATGGTCCATTAGGACTAAAGGACCGTGGGCCTGCCTCCTCCCTTTGTCCAGACTGCTATGTCTACCTGTTATCTCCACAGAAGAGCCCTGAATAACCATAACTAAAGAAACTCAGTTTATTGCTGGACATTGGCACAGGTCTCTTTGTCCTTCTGCAACCCTGACCTTCCTTCCAGTCATTGTCATCTTGCTTTGGCTGTAAATGAGATAATACTGTTTATGTACAGATAAAAATCCTGTCAATGTAAAAAGTTCTAGAAACACTGGCTACACAGCGTCCAATAGGTTTGGGTGTAGAGATTGAGCCAAGCCTTGTATATGTGTCATAAAACTCAGCCTCAGAGTTAAAAGAAAAAAAATCCCTCATTAGCACCCCTTGTTTACAATCGGGGTCATATCCAAAATACTAAATGGGACATTGATTTATTTTTACTGAAATATATATATATATATATATATATATATATATATATATATTTGTTGTTGTTGTTGCTGTCATCTTTTTGAGACACGGTCTCTCTATGCAGTTCAAGCTGGCCTTGAGCTCACTTTTGTAGCCCAGGCTGGTCTCGAACTCATACCATTCCTCCTGCCTCAGCCTCCCAAGTGCTGGGATTATAGGTGTGAGCCACCACGCCCAGCTCTCGAATGCTATATATTTCATCATAAGCGTATAAGTTACTCTAGTTGATTTCTGATGTAACTCAAGTATTTCATACTGATAGTAAATACAGGTATAATTAGAAAAATATGCCAAAATGTACTTAGGTTATGTAAAGCATTGACAGTAAAGAAGGTATTAATCTGGTTTTCATAAGTTCTCAAAATTTAGAAATAATTATAACTAAAGCTAGAGAGACTTACAACAAACTATCAGACTATGAGTAAAGTGATCAAAAATCCAGTTAGGTTACAACTGCTAGTCCTTTAAAAAATTATGTCTTGTTCAGCAGGCCCAGATATGGCACAAGCTACAGAAATTAGATGGGTTTGCAGCAATGAATTGATCTCAGTTGAAGTGTTTTATAGTAGAAATAATACAGAATGCAATTATAGATAGAAAATGAGAATAGTGATGCTAGCAGCCTACAGAAATAAAGGCCAGTCAGAAA
Source organism: Myocastor coypus (assembly GCA_004027025.1). Classification (NCBI taxonomy): domain Eukaryota; kingdom Metazoa; phylum Chordata; class Mammalia; order Rodentia; family Myocastoridae; genus Myocastor; species Myocastor coypus. The sequence continues at coordinate 11,954 of PVJA010014125.1, forward strand.
ACAGTGAAAAAGTTATGCTTCCCTGGATCCAGACAGAAAGAAGAGACATTTCAAGCAAAAATGTCTAAAGCTGCTGGAGGGGAAAAAAGTGTTCATGATGGAGTCAGAGGAAGTTTTAAATTGAGGTGGTCATGGATCTTCCCTTCTCAGCCTGAGGAAACCCATGGTAACTGCTAATATAAAAAAGGCCTGTTAAACTTTTAATAGATGCTCATGCAGATTTGTCAGTAGTTATCCAGACAGTGAACCACTTGCAAACTGGAGAACACTCAGTGTTTTCCCTAGGTCCCACACAAGATAAAAAAAGAAAAAAGTTTATTGCATTTCAGATCTGCTAAATGATTACTGTATCCCGTTGATGTCATTATTTGTCCTATGCATGTTTATTTATTTCTTTGGCTTTGTCTCCTCTCGATGTAAAGCTATTCCACCGACCCAAGATTCAAATGCCTGGTGTCTATTTAGGGGCTTTAGGTAGAACCTCTGTAGAGTATCTCTGACTGCCAGTTCACAACTATGACCCCTTTGAGCCTGAAGAAGCCAGAGCAGTCATCACCCATGATTTCCTCATGGCAGTTCGGGTTACTTCTTTAGAGGGGAGAATGTTACAGGCAGCCAAGTTAGATAAAAATATTACAGGCAGTCAGACATGGCTGGGCTCTCAAAGAGACAACATAAAAGACAAGATAACATTACAACTGTGAGAGACAGATGCTCCCCACTGTTGGCCAGACCTTAAGACAAAAGAGGAAACTCCCTGCCCAAAATTACAGCTCAAGTGGTGGCACAAAAACCAGTGGGGCCACTAGAGATATTGGCCTGTCCTTTCACCCTGAGTTCTAGAAAAATCCACATACTCAGACTCTGTTAATTAATGTTCCTTGTTATTTGAGTAGATTAATAGTGGTGATATCCCATCTCAAAATAATTTGATATAACATCACTACAAAGGGCCATGAGTGCATAAGACTCAAATTTAAGTATATGCTGTGATTTTTTTATTATTATTATGGCCAGCTCAGCTACCCTGGGGGTGGGACTGGCACAGCATGTGGTGTCAGGGATGGAACCACAGTCCCTGCAGTTGCCTAAGCTTGCCTAACCAGGTGCTTTAGACCACTGAGCCATCTCACCGGCCTATGCTATGATATTTAGTATTGTTAAAAAACCTCTTCTTTGGCAAAATAGAAAAAGAATATGTAAAACAATTGGGATATAATGTATTGGGGGCAAAGGGAATTAGTTCTAGATTTGCCAAAAATTAGAGACTATTCTTTTTTTTTTAAGAATTTTTTACTTTATTTTATTTTCTTGTTTCAGAACCTTTGTTTGTTTATTCACTCATTTTTATGGCCGGCTCAGCCTGTCTCGAGGGCAGGGCTGGCGCAGCATGTGGTGCCAGGGATCGAACCGCGGTCCCTGAAGCCGCCCAAGCTTTCCCAAGCAGGCGCTTTAGACCACTGAGCCATCCCGCCAGGCCCAGAGACTATTCTCAATGTCTTCTTATATAAATGACCTGATATCTGCCTCAATTAGATCTGTTCTCCTATTTCTCTTGGCCCTATCGGGCCCTATCTCATAAACTGTTTAACTAAATATGTTCAGCACAAAAATCCAGGTTGCCAAGTTAATGGCACTTAGAGTTCAACAGCAGCCCTTAAAAATAACTGAGGAAACAATGATTTGATTCCCAGATAAAACCAGTAGGGATGTAATGAGTTAACTGAATTTTGGGCTATACCCATGGAAAACTATTGGGCTCTCTTATGCTCCCTATTTTAGTAATGAGTAACTGACTCCCTCGCCCCACCCCCCCGTAATCTAATTCAACAGTTAAAAATGTTATAGGACTACAAAAAATTACTAAGGCTATAAGATTACCCCGACCTTGATCGCTTTACATGCAAATATCCAAATTCGGCAGCCCATGTGGCTTGTTCTGTCACGTGCCATAAGATTAAGTTCTTCCTCTCTCAGAACTTCACGGACCCCTGCCTAATCCTAGCTGCAGATCAGAGTGTGATTTTTTGCTTTGAAAGAGCAGCCAAACCTTGCTTCATGACTGCATGAAGTGTGGCTAATCAGTCACCAGCCCGGCAATAAAACCACTCTAAATTTTAATCTGTTCTGCTCTCAGCCTCTTATTTAATTCGAATCTGGCACACCTGACCTAAGGCCTATGGTTTCAATCTGTTCCAGGTCACAGCGCAGAACAGAAGGAGGGAGAGAGAGAGAGATATGGAGAGAGAGAGAAGGAGGGGGAGAAAGAGAGAGACAGAGAGAGAAAGAAAGAATAACAGGCATTAATAAAGGATTGTAGAAGAAGAGGCAATGTACTAAAAGAGCTTTAGGTCTCAAGGAGCTCAAAATGGCCCTCTGGCAATGGCCACTTCCATCCATGAAAAAGATCTCCAGGCCTTAGTTTGAATTCTGGTGGTTTCTCCAGCTTCGTGACTCTGGGCAAGCTACTAAACTTTTGTAGGCTCACCTCATGCATTGTTTCTGAGTTTTAAGACAAATAATATCACCCACTTCACCTGGATAGTGAGTGTCTTAAGTAAGCTATCTTGTTCCTCTCATCAGGTAGAAGTCCTTTCTTAAATATCACCTAGTCCGAGAACTCTGATTCCTACAGTTTCTACCTATCACACAGAGGAGACTAAATATAACTCCTGACAGCACCTTCTGCCTTTAAGCAAGATGCTTGTCATCAGTTCCACTGCTCTTATCTCCAAAAGCACCTGGCTCAGCTTCTCTCTGCCACCAGCTAAATCTGTTTGGTTTTTTTCTCCCCCACCATAGCATCATGCTATATGCCGGAAACACCCTTCCCTACACCCCCTCTTTCCAGAACCCAGCCCCTACCTTCTCAAATACACTTTTTCATAAAACTCACTTCCTTTCTTAAGCCTGCCTGACTCAACCTTCCCAGTTTCAACATTGCTAATCACTAAAAAATATGTCATGCTTACCTCAGTGTTCCCCCACCCCACCCCTTCCTTCTCCTTCAGTGGCTATGATGTAACACTGTACCTGGAAAGCTGCACCTGCGTGCATGTGTGAGGGTGTGCTGAGCCGGAAGTGAGACCAGGTGGTAGCCAGGAGGAAAGAGCAGGTGCTGAGGTGGGAGGACTAGATTAGACTAGGCATGGGTCAGGCTTGACCACTAAGTAGGTGGCACTCAACAAATTGCTTAATCTCTCCTCAGTCCTTTATTTTTCCTTGCGATGACTAAGTTGCTAAAATGCCCAGGCTATGCTCAAACTTGCCCCTGCCTCAGCCTCCAATTTAGTTTTTCTTTACCTCAGTTTTCTTGAATATTGGTCATAAATCAGAAATGATGATGATGTTTGTTATTATTGCTACCACTACTATTTACCAAACCCTTACTAGGTACAGTTATCACTTAAAACAATTTATAGAAAATATTTATGTAATCTTAACTTCAACTCAAGCAGTAGGCAGTGTTTCTCCTATGTTACTGTTTATATAATCATTTTTAAATGACTTTTTAATGTATTTAGTGAAGGGTCTACAGGATCTCCCCACCATGGTGTCATGTGTGGTATTGTACTCATAGTGATTCTCCTGTTTTCAGCCTCCCAAGCGCTGGGATTACAGCCACATGCCACCACACTCAGCCTCCGTGTGCCTCAGGGGGGTGGGGCTGGCAGCACATGCCGGGGATAGAACTGCTGTGCTCTGCCTAAGCAGGCACTTTAGTCGGCTGAACTATCTGGCCAGCTGACTTAGTTACTTTTTACTCGTTGCTGGAACAAATACCCTACATTCAAAATGAAAGAAGGAAAAGTTTATTTAGCTCACAGTTACTGGAGGTTTCAATCCATATTCAGTCAGCTCCAAGGTTGAGTGGCACATGGCAGAGAGCAGCAGTTCATGGCAGCAGAACAGAAACAATGGTGACAGAGGCAATGGAATACCCAGGGGAGCACAGAACCACAGCACCAGTCTGTCTGTCTCTTTACATTCAGGCTCTCTGCCTCAGCCTATCCGCCTTAGGCCACACCCATAATCCCAGCCATACTCATACCAATAACCCCATCAGTACTAAAACACATAATTCCAGTGGATCATGAGTCAAATCTCAAACTCTAGAAGTCCCAGCCTCATGATGGCATGAGGCTTTGGGGGGACACCTAGACATAAACCATAACACCTGCCCTTTCCTACATTACTGGTGAAGAAACTGAGACACAGAGACATCTCCACACAAGTTTAGCAACTTGCCCCCCAATTCACAAAACAAGGAAGGCCAGACCAGGATTTATACCAGGCAGGCACCTCCAGAGTTCTAACCCTGCCGCCATTGCTCCCTCCCAGCATGGTCCTGTGTAGGCCACACACCTCATCACAGTGCTTTCATCACAGTGCCTGGCACAAAGCTAACCAACAGGTGAGTAACTCTTCCTTCCTTGAAAATGCAAGTGCACATGGCCAGGAAAGATGACTCTTTTCCTTTGTAACTTCTTATAGGACTTAGGAAAGGATGGGGTATATAGAGAATATCTTTCCAGAGCCTGAAACATGAAAGAAACATAAAGATTTAAAGCCATACTTTCTTCCTCCTATGTGTTTTACATATACACACACTTCACAATAACATCATACAGTCAAGTGCAAATATAACTGTGTGTGGCTACCTAGGAGGCTGGGGCAGGAGTATCACTTGAGCCCAGGAGTTTGTGGCCAGATTAGGCTACATATCAAGGTTCTATTTCAAATTAATTAATTGTAAAACCCTCTCTCTCTTTTACTACCACACTAAATGAAGGCTCCAGCAGCAGACAACCCTTCTAAACTGGCCCAACCCACATGGAAGTCACCTTAACCCCTGGGTACTGACCACACTCACTTTAGGCAAGCCAAGCCAGCCCTCACTATGTGAATATTTTGCTCATTCATTGAAATGACTACCAAAGAAAACTACTAACAACTGATGCCAGGTATTAAGCAAAGCCAAAAACAACATGGTTCCTGTTATTCAGGAGCTTTCATCTGACCGGGCAAGTCAGGAAAAGTCCTGACTGACCAGGACTTACCAAGGAACAGAGAAAGGAGCACCGTCTTTATAGCACATATAAAGTCCTATTGCACTAGACTGGGGGGAGGGGGTTGGGCAACTTCCTGGAAGTGACAATTGTGTTAAAGAGAAGCAGAAGGCTGGGAATGGTGGCCCCCTGCAGCAATAGTAGTGTGTGGCCTTGCACAGTCAAAGCAGTGGATTCAAGCTGCAGTACCAAAGTGAGGTAGAAAGACGAGCAGGAGTCACCTTCGCAAGGGAGAAGAGCAAACAGGTTAATGAACCTGAATGAAGTTCTGTAGATGAGATGGAGGTTTTACGGGGTCAGGTGGGACACAGGCAGATGAATGTGTGTATCCATGTAGTTATTATTAATATTAATATTATTACAGATTATAAACATCTTGCTGGAGGTACAATTTTTTTTTTTGAGACAGGATTTCCCTACCTAGTCCAGGTTGGCCTTGAGTCCACTATGTGGCCCAGACTAACCTCAAACACACAAAAATTATCCCGTTTGTTTCCCAAGTGCTGGGATAACAGGTGTGTTCCACTCCAGTCAGCTGGAGATACAAATTTGGGTGTCATTAGCTTATAGGTGTGTTATGGTTTGTCTCTTAGGTGTCCCTGCAAAGCCTCATTTAGTCATGGGTTAGACTTCCTAGAATTTGTGATTAACTCATGATCTACTGGGATTATGGGTGATCCAAGGCTGGGATTATGGGTCTGAGTACTGCTGGGATTTTGGGTATGAGTGCTACACCCAGCCTACAGCAGATAGCCTGAATGTAACATAAGAGAGACAGACTGACTTCCTCTCTGTTGCCATTGTTACTGCTACTCCTCCATTTTTCTCTCTTGCTCTTTACTGCCATCATGAAAGGTTGCTCCCTGCCATGTGCCACTCTGCCTTGGAGCCATCTGAGTAGTGACTGAACTGGTCCAGTTCAAACCAGTAACTGTGAGCTAAATAAACCTTCCCTTCCTTCATTTTGGGTGTTGGGTATTTGTTCCAGAGACAAGAGAAGAGTAACTGAGACAAGGTGTAATTAAAAACTTAAGTATCAATGAAGTCACCCAAAGAAAGTACAGAACTAGAAGATCAGTGGGACAAGACAGCTTTGGGGAACTCCAATTTATCCAATAAGGGTCCTCAACCCCAATGGTCTATTAGGAACCAACAGACACAGCAGGTGAGTAACAGGCTAGCAAATGAAGTTTCATCTATGTTTATAACTGTTGCTCGTGGCTCATATCACTGCTGAGCTCCACTTCCCATACGATTAGTGGCAGCATTAGATTCTCATAGGAGAATCATGCTTTGAACTGCACATGTGAGGGATCTAGGTTACACCTTCCTTATGAGAATATAATGCATGATGGTCTGAGGTAAAGCTGAGTCTGTGATGCTAGGCAATGAAAGGGGGCTGCAAATAGCTTCAATAGAGACATTTGCCTGCACAGAGACCATAATAAATTAATTACATGCAGACAAATATCAAAAACCTGTAACTGACTGTCAAGTGACAAGCTATATTTTGTAGCAAGATTTATAGTGGCCAGTGTTTTGCTGTACTTCAATTGTAAAGCTGCAACTGGTGGCAGGGTTTAAGTCCGTATCTGATACTTATTTTAGCCCACACATGACCTACCCATTATTTTATTTACCACTTCCACTTGTACCTATTTCCTTCACTGTGTACTTACCTCTGTCAGCTTTCGTAATTTCACAAGCTATCCTAGCCAAAAATGAATAAAAATAAGGCATCAGTAGAGAGCTTCTTTTATCAAAGGAAAAGACAAGGATGAGATAGCAGAAGACTCTGGCTGTCAAAAATAACAAAAATCTGCACTTATGCAAAAATACCAAGATTCTTATTTAGAGTCTGAGTTGTAAGCAATGATTTAGTCTTCAAGCCTGCATTTAAAATATGTGGTGATTGACTATGTAATGAAGCAATGAAACCTTAAAAACCGTGCTGCTCATGGAGACCAGGTGTCTTGCATTAAAAGACTAGCCTTCTGCTTTTTCAAAAGAAAATAAATGTGATATAATAAGAAACATAAAAGCCAACATTTACAGGAATAGATGAGAAATAGTAGTATCTTTTAACTTTTGGAGTTTAAGATATCTCTGGGACATCCAAGTGATATCCAACATGTTTCCAAATATGTGTATCCATATGTAGTTATTATTAGTATTGTTATTAATATTATTACAGATTATGAGACATCTTGCTGGAGATACAAATTGTGTTTGAGACAGGATTTCTCTACATCGTTCAGGCTGTCCTTGAGTCCACTATATGACCCAGGCTGACCTCAAACACACAACAATCCTCCTGTCTCAGCTTCCCAAATAGTGGGATTACAGGTGTGTTCCACTACAGTCAACTGGAGATACAAATATGGGTGTCATCAGTTTATAGGTGTGCTATGGTTTGTTTCTTAGGTGACCCCTTAAAGCCTCATGTAGTCATGGAGATGGATTTCCTAGTGTTTGTGATTAACTCATGATCCACTGGGATTATGGGTGATCTAAGGCTGAGATTAGAGTCTGAGCACTGCTAGGATTATGGCTGTGAATATTTTATAAGATTATTTTATTTTTTTTGTTTTGTTTTATAAGATTATTTTATAACAAATATTTTATAATTCTTTTTTTTGTCTTTCTGAGACAGGGTCTCGCTGTGCAGTTCAGGCTGGCCTTGAGCTCACTTTTGTAGTCCAGGCTGGTCTCGAACTCACACCAATCCTCCTGCCTCAGCCTCCCAAATGCTGGGATTACAGGCATGCGCCAACAAATGTTTTATAATTCTGCACAAAGAATAGAAGATTTTTTCCTCTTTTTTTATGAAACCAGGGATTGAACTCAAGTCCTTGCATTTGCCAGGCAAGCACTTATCCTACTGAGCTATCTCCCCAGCCCCAGTAATTTTTTAAGATGGGACTTGCTATGTAGTCTTGAACTCACTATGTACTCCTCCTGCATTAGCCTCCCAAGTTCTGGAGCGACAGGTAAATACCACCACATCTGGCTAGGAACAGAAGCAATTATTGAATACCACCATAAATGTGACTTCAATAAGGGTATAGTGGATTTTTAACTGATGGTCACCTTGTTACACCCAGCTAAATGGAGCTATCATGGTGTTCAGTGTGGGAAGACCACCTATGGGTTGTTGCCAGTAGCATAGAGGCAAAACTAGAGAAGCTGTTGGGAGGCCATGAGGGAAGCTGTCTGGAGCTGTTGGAGCTGTTGGAAGCCAACAGTTCTCTTGGGCTATTCTGCTGGAGGACCTTGTCATGCTGGCTTTCCCAGTCAAGTTGACTGTTCTTGTCAGAGAAAGAGCTTAGTACTTTCATTGTCGTTGAGAATGGCTACAGCTCATCTGGGGGAAGCTCTTGTCCTCCTCCTGAACTGCAGCCTTCCTGGCTGCAGAATGGAAGATGGTGCACTGCTCAGCCTCATGGAGAAGTCTGTACCCTTGCTTTCATGATGGGAACTCTGGAAATGAAGGGCTCGGGACTTCACTTTTTCTTGAGGATGGTTGTGGTACTTTGTGTATGTGGGAGGGGGTGCTCTGGTTGTTTCCTTGAGCACTGCTTCCTGGCTCAAGTTCAGATCCCTCAGCCTGCTAGCGCAGATCCTTCGTTACACTGGCATAAACTTTCTAGCATCTACTGTTGACTTTTGGGACTTTCTAGTGCAGATCATGAAGCAAGCCTTCATGAGATATTATCATAGGGCCCGGCAGGATGACTCAGTGGTCTAAAGCGCCTGCTTAGGAAAGCTTGGGCGGCTGCAGGGACCTCGGTTCAATCCCTGGCACCACATGCTGCACCAGTCCTGCCCTCAGGGCAGGCTGAGCCGGCCATAAAAATAAATAAACAAACAAAAGTTCTGAAATAAGAGAAAAATAAATATATAAAATTATTTTTTTAAAAAAAAAGAGATATTATCATAGGCTCTACGATAAGTCCTGAATTGTGCTATTCATCTTGCAAAACTTCAAACCATGACAAAGTCATAATTTTTAGTGGCTGGGCCCGGCGGGATGGCTCAGCGGTCTGAAGCGCCTGCTTGGGAAAGCTTGGGAGGCTTCAGGGACCGCGGTTCGATCCCCGGCACCACATGCTGCTCCAGCCCTGCTCTTGGGGCAGGCTGAGCCGGCCATAAAAATGAGTGAATAAACAAAGGTTCTGAAACAAGAAAAAAAAATGAATAAAGAATTAAATAAATAAAATTCTAAAAAAAAAAAAGCAATCATCTAAAAATAATAATAATAATAATAATAATAATAATAATAATAATAATTTTTAGTGGCTAACTGCACTGCTAAAGCCAGCAGCTCTATAAAGAGTTGATCCTGCCTGTTACTTCAGGCATTTGCAGTGTTATCTTTTAGGAGAGGTTTCAGTTCAAAAGGTAGTACATGTTCCTCTTTTGGTTAGCATCATAACTAGACAAATTGATGAAATAGCAGAGGATATTGAAACATATTTCTTAGAGGATTGATAAATAACTGTGGAATGCAATCCAGGTTGACAAGACTACTGTTACTGATATTAATAACAAGGCAACAATGCTTATCTTTGTGTGATTTTTTTTCAGGAGGATGTGCACGAAGCTGTATTATAGGCATTGTTATTGCCAACCAATGCCACAGAAGAATTACTCAAGTATTTGAATGATTACCTATCAGTAAAATTGAATTGGCCACTTTGTGTTGATGTGCAAATGGACAGAGAAGCTGCCATGACAAGACAGCTTTCTCATTTTTCTACTGGAGTGAAAAAGGTCTTCTTCTAAATGTGAGTCTATACCCTACATCAGCCACAGAGAAATGCTGGCTAGCCAAAAAGTATCATCTGAATTGAAAAATATTTTTCTTGGTGAAATTAAAATTATCAACCTATTTGTACAATAAGTTACGTGAATCAACTTTGTCCATTCTAGAAGATCAACTACTTGAAATTGCAAATGACAGTGGCCTTAAAAGTATGTTTGAGCCAATTTCAAATCTCCACATATTCTGGGTTAAAGCTAAGGCAGAATATACTGAGATTTGGCCACAAAACACTAAAAGCCTGCTTGTGTTTCCAACATCCTACCTTTGTGAAGCAGGGTTCTGTGCAGTGATAGCAACCAAAATGAGATTATAGAGTAGACTGGTTGTAAGCAACACTCATCGGAGCTAACTGTCTCCTATTACCCCCAGATAAGTCTGTCCACTGAGTATGCATTACGGAGAGTTGTATAATTATTATATATTACAATGAAATAATAGAAATAAAATGTACAATAAATGTAATGAACTTGAACCACCTTGATATAACTTCCTCATCCCAGTCTGTGAAAATACTGTCTTACACAAAACTGATCCCTGGTGCCAAAAAAAAAAAAAAACTGTTGGGAATCTCTGCCTCCTATTTCAACCCAAACTGAACCAAGACTCAGAAATGTTCACGTTCTCCCAGGAACAATGTGTCCAATGAAAAGCGTTGAGCAAGGCGACCTGAGGCCGCTAACATTTAGGGACAAGGAAGTAAATCATCACCCTCAAAGTTGCAGAGAACAGAGAGTATCGGAAGAGAAATGCCATCCGTTAGATCTGGTAAGTGGGAGGTGGCCAGTGTGGCCACAGTAAGGTCAGGGTAATAGTGAGGGTGAAGGTTTCCGGTGTTGCAGAAACCTCTGCAACTAGATTGCGTTAGAGAAGCTAACTGGAAGAGCTGCCCCGCTCTTTTCTCAGCACCGCAATAACTGCGAATGCGCAGTAACACAAACCCTACTACTAGGGACTTGGCTTTTTCTGGCGCATGCGCCTCCCCAGTCCGTCTATTCCCCAGGCCTGCAGAGGGCTCTGCATCTCAGTGAGCTGGGGCAGGCAACCGCTCTAGCCAGCGGTCAAGCTTGGCGGCGAGTGCCGCTGCTCCGTGTGCCCTGTACCTCCTCCCGGCGCAGGTGGGTTCGCCCGCGGGGCGGGGGAGGGGGTTCTCGGCCGCCGTCGGGCTGGCAGGCTGCTGCAGCCTTCCGAGCGCCGAGCGGTCCCTGTCTCCCACGTACCCTGGTTCGGATTGTGGCCCTTGCAGACAAGGCTATGGGCAGGGCTGTGTGGGTGGAGGCCCCAGTCTTGGTGGGCGCCTCCTCATGGACGCGCGAGGCCTGTGCCCTGGGACTGGGTTACTTCCCGGGAGCCTCAGCTCGGATCCTTGTACGGCTTCCGGGGACACTTAGGGGCGGAGCTAGTGGGGCAGAGCCTCGTGATTGACACCTCTCTCCTGACTTGAAGAAATAGCACTGGACCCCTCCCCTGTCCTGAACGCTGAGCCAGCACTATGGTGAGAACCCAGAGCCCAGCCCCTCACTGCCACTTGCCTACGCCCTCGTTCCATCTAAGACTGTGCCTCCTTTTGCCCGGCGTGAACCTGGGGGCCCCTCAGCACGTGTGTGTGTGTGTGTGTGTGTGTGTGTGTGTGTGTTAAGTGTGTAAGTGTGTAAGCAAGGGTTCTATAGGTCGGCCTCTGCAAAGCAATCTGCCTACATTGTTCCCATCTGCCCACCCCTGTAGCACGGGCGCCTGAAAGTGAAGACCTCAGAAGAGCAGGCAGAAGCCAAAAGGTTAGAGCGGGAACAGAAGCTGAAGCTCTACCAATCAGCCACCGAAGCTGTCTTCCAGAAGGTGGGGGCCCACCGAGTCGTAGTCCCATTCCAAGTGGTTCCCTTAATGTAGCCCAGGGGCTGGGGGGAAAGCTCAGTAGACTAAGCGCTTGCCTGGCAAGCACAAGGGCCTGAGTTCAATCCCCGATTCTGCGGGGGGGGGGGGGGGGAAATAGATAGAAACAACCTCAGTCTAGCCCAGACCCAAAAGTTGGACCCTTAAAAACTGCCTAGATCCGGGCTGGGCGTGGTGGCTCACGCCTGTAATCCCAGCACTCGGGAGGCTGAGGCAGGAGGATTGGTGCCAGTTCGAGACCAGCCTGGGCTACAAAAGTGAGCTCAAGGCCAGCCTGAACTGCATAGCGAGACCCTGTCTCAAAAAGACAAAAAAAAAAAAAAAAATGCCTAGATCCAAATATGGGTTCAATTATTTTCTAGCTGTGTGGCCTTGACCAAGTTGCTGAATCACTTTGGGCCTCAGTTTATCTGTAAAGAGGAATGAATAATTATGTCTACTACAAAAGGGTATTGTGAAGATTAAGTGAGAAAATACCTATAAAGTCAATAGCGCTTTTGTTGTACATTGTGGAGTTCACAGTGGAGAATGTTTTGCTGTGTGACCCTGGGTCCTGTCTTCTCAGCGCCAAGCTGGTGAGCTGGATGAGTCAGTACTGGAACTAACAAGCCAGATTTTGGGAGCCAACCCTGATTTTGCCACCCTCTGGAACTGCCGGCGAGAGGTGCTCCAGCAACTGGAGACCAAGAAGTGCGTAGGGGTTCAGGGTCTCAGGAAGATCACCCTTGCCTTGCCCCTGTGGTGCCTGGGTCCAGCGCTGGAGGAGGAATAGACAAGCAGGGGCAGAGAGAGTGGTAGGGGAGTGGGTACAGAAGGATAGGTGAGCTGAGGTGGGTGTTGGAGGCCCTGAACCCCCCTCCTTCTGGGTGCAGGACTCCAGAGGAGTTGGTTTCTCTAGTGAAGGCGGAACTGGTCTTCCTTGAGAGCTGCCTGCGTGTGAACCCCAAGTCCTATGGAACCTGGCACCACCGCTGCTGGCTGCTGGGCCGCCTGCCTGAGCCCAACTGGGCCAGAGAGCTGGAGCTGTGTGCTCGATTCCTGGAGGTGGATGAGCGGAATTGTATGTGTCTAAGATTCTATGCCCATAGCCCTCATGTGCCCCATAGCCTGGTTCTGGGGCCTCCAGAAGGCCCCATGTTGGGAGAGATGTCCCACATGGACCAGCTGGTGCTGGTGCTGGTGCTGAAAGGGGTGGCAGAATCAAATGCATCAAAATGTTTATAGAAGCCGGGCATGGTGGCTCATGCCTGTAATCCCAGCACTCGGGAGGCTGAGGCAGCAGGATCGGTGTGAGTTCGAGACCAGCCTGGGCTACAAAAGTGAGCTCAAGGCCAGCCTGAGCTGCATAGCGAGACCCTGTCTCAAAAAGACAAAAAAAAAAAAAAATGTTTATAGAAGATCTCAGGGCAAGAGGGATACCAGTGAGGTAGCTCATTTTTCCCCTGTCCCTGAGATGTGTTGTCACTCCTCCCTCCAGTTCATTGCTGGGACTATCGGCGGTTTGTGGCTGCACAGGCAACTGTGCCCCCTGCAGAGGAGCTAGCCTTCACTGACAGTCTCATCACGCGAAACTTTTCCAACTATTCTTCCTGGCATTACCGCTCCTGCCTCTTGCCCCAGCTGCACCCCCAGCCAGACTCTGGCCCACAGGGGCGCCTTCCTGAAGATGTGCTACTCAAAGGTAAGCAAGGCCAGATGGTCCAGGAGAGGATTCTGCTGTGCTGTCTTTCCAGCCCTACCTGGCTCTTTCCCTAAACCTATCACTTGGGTTTATTGAGCACTTAGTTCATGCCTGCCTTTGGGGATGTGTAAGACTCAGTTCCTGTTTGCAAGCACCTCAGGTGTCTGATGGAGAGCATAAAACTGCCATGTGCAGCCCCTGTGCAAAGCCAGGTATAGATGAGAGTAAGGGCTGTAGGTACTTGCGAATGGGCTGGGTCATTTGGGTGGCCACCAGCATGCTGAACAAAACCCTTGCCTCCCGGCCTCTGCAGAGCTAGAGTTGGTACAGAATGCCTTCTTCACTGACCCCAATGATCAGAGTGCCTGGTTCTATCACCGTTGGCTCCTGGGCCGCGGTAAGTGATGGGGGAAGAGCCTGGGCATTTGGGAATTGGAGTGGAAGAAGATTAAAGGAGACCTGTGTTTCCCTACAGCTGAGCCACAAGATGCTGTACGCTGCCTACATGTGAGCCGGGATGAGGCCTGTCTGACTGCCTCCTTCTCTCGGCCCCTCCTAGTGAGTCTCATGGCTTTTGCTGAGGAGCACCGTGGAGTTATGGACCTGTAGCTGTAATAGCTGATGGGTTTGTCTTTGTTTCTTGTGCCAGGTGGGCTCCGAGACAGAGACCTTGCTGCTCATGGCTGATGAGTCACCCCTGATTGTGGAGTGGAGAACCCCAGATGGCAGGAACAGGCCCAGTTATGTCTGGGTATCCTAGGACTCATGGGGCAGAAATGAAGGCCTGGGGCAGGAACAGGGTGGGAGAGTCAGGAAAGTGGTGAAGCCAGAGCATTTCCTTGACCCAGTGCTCTTAGCTTTGTGATCTGCCCGCTGGCTCTCTCAATGACCAGTTGCCCCAGCATACGTTTCGGGTCATTTGGACAGCAGGTGATACCCAGAAGGAGTGTGTGCTTCTAAAAGGTAAGGCAGCCTGCAGTCCACAGTCCTGCCGCAGCCCCCACTGCCCTCTCCTCCTACTACCTACCCTTTCCCTTAGGCCACCAGGAGGCCTGGTGCCGGGACTCAGCCACTGATGAGCAACTGTTCAGGTAATGACAGAAGCACACACACCAGAAGGGCTGTGGACATGGCATGAGGCCATCAGGATGGGAGGCTTAGGCCTGAGGGACATGCTGTCAGACTAAATGCTGGGGACGATGATAGCCCCGGGCCATGGGCATCACCCTCTTCCTACCTGCTTGCCCCCAGGTGTGAGCTGTCAATGGAAAAGTCCACGGTGCTACAGTCTGAGCTCAAATCGTGTAAGGAGCTACAGGAGCTAGAGCCTGAAAATAAATGTAAGGTCCGCTCCCTGAAAGGCTGCTCCCCACAATCCCTCTAAGCCAGCCCTCTACAAGGCAGCCCCTTGAGAGCAGGAAGGGTCTCACAAAGATTGGAGTGGAAGACGATCCCAGAGACAACCCCACTGCCTGCCCCCCTCAGGGTGCCTGCTCACCATCATCCTCCTGATGCGGGCTCTGGACCCACTCCTGTATGAGAAGGAGACGCTACAGTACTTCCAGACCCTCAAGGCAAGTTGGGCCTGTGGGAGCAGCCCAGGGCAGGCCAGAGAGACAAGAGGAAGGCAGCCGGTGTAACTGCCCATCCCATCCCCCAGACTGTGGACCCCATGCGAGCTGCCTACCTGGATGACCTGCGCAGCAAGTTCTTGCTGGAGAACAGCGTGCTCAGGATGGAGTATGCAGAGGTGCGCGTGCTTCACTTGGCTCACAAGGTATGAGCTGTCATGCACACCTCCCCAAGGCCCTTGCTGCTGGCCACCTCTCACGTACCTCCCTGCCTAGATTGTACTCCTCATGTTTTCTCAGCCTGTTCTCTTCTAGGCCTTACTTTCTGGCACTTCACTCATCACTCTTGTCCCCCAGCTTCAAATCCTAAGTCACCAGGTCCCCCTCATGCTGCCCCTTGGACTGGGCTGGTGACATCTCTCTCAGAGTATCCCTTCACCCACCCTGGCCACATTCCCATGTGTCTCACCATGGAGCCTGCTTCCCAAAATCTAAAGTCCAAGTCCTTTCTGGAAATTTCTAATAAGCTTTCCATGTCCCACTTTTCCTACTTCTAGTACTTCCCAATCAATCTTCCCACCACACCAGTTTTACCATGTCACTGCAGTCCTGTCCTCCTGGAAGTCACTCCCCTGACTCCTGGTCCTGCCTCTCCTAACTCTGGCTCATTTGAGCCCCTGTCACTATCCTCTGTCCTGTCGCACTCCAGGCTGTCTCCTCCCTTCTCCCACTGGTTGACTCTCTCCCAGTACTCCACCTGTCCCGTGCCTCTGGCTTGTACTGCTGAAGCTTCTGAGCTCCCCACCTGTTGTCATCTTCTTCCCAGGGTTCTGTGTGGGACACAGAGGGCAGAGGGTGAAGACCCTTTTCCAGATCTTGTCAGGTATTTTTTCTCTCCCACTGCTAGGATCTGACAGTGCTCTGCCATCTGGAACAGCTGCTCTTGGTTACCCATCTTGACCTGTCACACAACCGTCTCCGAGCCCTGCCCCCTGCCCTGGCAGCCCTGCGCTGCCTTCAGGTAAAGTCTTCATTCCTCCATTTCTGTCCCAGATGATCCTTTTCCGCTTCCTCCACCTCAGAAGTCTGTCCACCCTACAGAGATGTCCAGGACCTCTCAGCCCTACCATCTCTATCACCCAGCCTGACTCCTTAAGCCCTTCCATGCTGTAAGCTGATCACGCTGGGCTCTTCCATTGCTTGTACCAACTCCAGTATGACAGCTTCTGCTTAGCCTTGTGCCTTCCTGACTATCTGCTCCCCAGGTGCTTCAGGCCAATGATAATTCTATAGAATCTGTGGATGGTGTGGCTAACCTGCCATGGCTGCAGGAGTTGTCATTGTGCAACAACCGTATCCTTTTTCCTCGCTGCCCAGCAGACAGCACATAGAGTGAGATGCCTGCCACAAAGTGGCAAACCACAGACACAGAGGGAGTTCTACCCTGAGGCAGCGGAGATACTAGGGCTCCCATACTATGAGCGAGGGGAGATGATAGCCTGGTGCTCCCTAGGGCTGTCATTAACTTGAACTGCTGGAGTTCTGTAGCGTGACTCCCTCAAGCCAGAGTTCACAAACTGGCAAACTGTAGCTATTTCTGGGAACTACATAGTATTATAAATTTCATAATTTAAAAAAAAAAATCCAGAAGTCTGATTTCCTTTTTTTTAAATTAGGAGTCAGGGAAATCTTTGACCTATATTTCAGCCCTTTTCATTGCTGAGTCATGAGTACCTCTTTGCACTGGGCCCAGTTTCTGTTTTGCTGTATTTTCCACCACTCTGGTCACACTGGTCACACTCCTGGCCTGCTTCATGTGCTTCCTCCCTACCCCTATGGACAAATGTTTACATTCCATTCCTAGAGCCTCACTCTGTGGAAGCATAGGAAATGCCCATCAGTCTCCCTAGGCAGCAGTGCCCAGCTGTCAAGGGCCCCAAGAGCAAATGCGTGGTGGGGAGGGGCACCTGCTGAGCTTTCCTTGACTCTCAGCCCAAGGCCTTCAGCAACCTGCAGCTCTCCAGTCTCTTGCCTCCTGCCCCCGGCTGGCCCTCCTCGACTTGCAAGGCAACCCACTGGGCCAAGAAGGGGACATCTCAGAGCACCTGGCCGAACTGTTGCCTTCAGTTAGCAGCATCCTCACCTGAGGGGCTCTACCCCCACCCTTGCCCTTTTAACTTATTGGGACTGAATAAAGAATGGAGAAGCCACCTCAGGCTGCCACACTGCTGTTATTACTACGCCACTATTACTACATCACTATCCCCATTATTACCTTCACATTCTTTGGGAAAAGAAAGGGAAGACACTTGGAGTGTGACTCTGTCTTGGGTTGAAACTCTGCAGCCTGCTGCCCCCTATCTTAGAAAGCCAGAGCCTCTATGTTTAGGGCAGGATACAGGGCTGAAGCTCCATTTGAGTAACAGCATCTGGGGTGTGGACTGGGCCCAGGTTCTAGGCTGGGATATGGATTGGAATCAGGTTGGGGTTTGGGCTGAGTTACAAGGTATCAAAAGTCTCCCCAGCTAGAAGGGATCATAAAAGTTTCTCCCTTAACCTCTGCCGTTTTCAGATGCCCTCTCTATACCTGGCTCCTAGTCACAACTGAGAGGCCCGGGTACCCTGTGTTCCAGGAAAAGCAGGTCAGGGCACCCCTGCTCCACCCTGTTGTAACAACAGTATCAGTCCCAGTGAACAGCACTCTGCATTTGAAAAGCCCTGGAAATACTCGATCCCATTTAATCCTCACATGCACTCAGGGCTGAGATGATTTGGCCCCGCGTACTGATGAAGAAACCACTGTTGAGACTCGCCCAAGGTTGCTGAGTGCTCAGGCACTGGAGCTCAAGTTATCTATGCCTTGGCCTAGTGCTCCCACAACCTTTCCTTATTAACATGAAACAGTTGGCAGAGGCCTGGGATCAGCTCCCTGACATACCGAGCTGGAGGTCTGCCTACTGCCAAACCACACACCTTGCCCTAACTTTGAAAGGCCCTGAGGCTTCAGGCCTCCAGGAGGAGAAAAAGGGAGTGGCTCGGGGGTTAGGGCACTGAGTCAAATTTGGCTGGGTGGAGAAAGAGAAAGATTGAGACGAGAGAGTGCCTGTGTGTGTGACAAAGATATTTTCCTGGTTTCTGTGGAATCTGCCTGGGCCCACGTGTGCTCACAGACATCCGGCCACTTGGAGCCATGCCCCTTCCTGTATCCCAGGTATTGCCCAAACAGCGCCACAACAAAAGCCTCTGGCTGAACTACCTCATACTGGGCTGGGATTTCATGTGTGCTGAGGGTAATGGAGGTGGAACAGATACCCTCCAGGATCTGGGGATGGCAGAGAAAAGAAAAAGGGTGGTGTGGGGAACTCCCTACCAGGTCCTGAAACTTCTGTCCCCACTCCCCAAGGAACATCTCTGCCTAATACAACTCCAAACTCTTTTCCTTACCTCTGCTTCTCCCAATTTTCACTGTCTTCTGCTCAGGGGTCTGGGCAGGACTGGACACCAAAGGAGTGGGAAGAGAGAAGCACCTGCTGGCAGACCAGAGAGTAAGGCCCATGGAGGGCCTCCCTGAAAATACTTGGCTCCTGTCGGCTTTGAGGCTGTCTTAGTGGCATCCCCTGTCTTTCAGAGCCAGGGTGGAGTTAGCAAGCCCTTAGGGTAGGTTCCTGGAGCTGGTTGGTCTGGATTCCCAGAAAAAATTTCAGGTTGGATAAGGAGAATCCTCAGCTCCAGCTGATCAGGCACTACTCTCAGAGAAGGAGATATGCCTATAACCTGAGATTCCCAAGTGTGAAAGAGAACAAACTGCGGGCTCCCTGGAGCAGAGATGTCTGGGCTGTGGAGGAAGGAGAAATGTTGCGGGAAGGAATGTCCTAAGATCTGGTAGAGCCAGCTGGTCAGGGGCTGGCTGGTGGAGCCAGTCTGAAGGCCTGGCTGCTGATGTCACCAGTCTGTAGCCCAGGATGCTGGGACCTCCCTGGTAGAATGAGTTCCACAACCAGGCCTGTGTGCCAGTTTCACAAGGCCAAGGTAGTCCTGGGGCACAAGGGAGCTTGGCAGCAAGGACCTGTGAGAGCCCACAGGGCCCAGGGTAAAAGGCATTCCTGTTCCATTGCTCTGCACATGCCCAGTAAGAATCAGTCTGCCACAAAATTCATCACACCCGTGGTCCCACCAAAGCCACCTTTTCACCCTGACCTCAGTCCTGACAGATTCATGCCCCACCCCTTTCCCTAGCATCATCTTGGTTCCTAGAAAGGGGTAAAAAGGTGGGGCCGGTCCCCCAGAGGACAGGCCTCTTCCTGCAGTGGATGGAGCAACCAGCTTCTCCTTCTGCCCAGCAGCTTGGCCCCGCCCTCCCTCCCCTCATAAACCACTGGCCCGGCCCGCCCCACACCTTCCACTCAAGCCGCGGCGGCGTCCAGCCCGTCCATCCTCTGGCATCAGTCCCCACCTATTCTGCCCCAGCCCCAAGGACTCAGCGGGCCCCCAGGACCCAGCGCTGCCGTAGTCAACACCACTGCCAGGTGAGGGGCCCGGTGTGCTCAGTCTAACCGGATTACATCGCCTTTGGACCACGCTCCAGAGCTCCGCCCCAAAAAGTAGATTTGCCGGCGGGTACCTCGCTGTCGGCTGGGCAGGAATGCAAGTCTACTGGGGCTCAGCGCAGGCTGCCAGCCCCATTGGAGCCCCGGTGCCCCAGCAGCCCCTGTGGAGTTTGCCAAGGACCCCAGGCCACCCCAGCCCCACCTATCTCATGTGGAGCCTGGAGTGGAATGATCTCCACTCCCAAATGGGTCCTGGAAGCTGTCTTTGCCATTAGTCTTCCAGACTAAGGAGCTGCAGGTGGAGGGACCAGGACAAGGGACTTGGTGCTCTGCCTGTGTAGCTGGGTTTTAAGGCTGAGAGGTCATTGAAGAATCTGCATTTCCTCAGAGGTCCTTGAGTCACCTTCTCCACTGGGACTATTTCTTGGATGTGATTGAGTAGATGCCTATGGGGGGTACTTTCTCTGGGTGAAAAGTGAAGCCTTCAGAGAGCATCTCTAGGTCTACAGAAACCTTATGCTCTTAGTATCTGGCTGGGACCAAATCTGGATGGTTTTGGGGTGATCAGAGTGAGTGAGCAATCTCTCCTGAATCTTCTAACAGGAGTCATGGATGGTCCTCGCTCAGACATGGGCCGCTGGGGGGGTAACCCCATGCAGCCCCCCACCACACCTTCTCCAGAGCCAGAGCCAGACAGAGACCGAGACAGGGAACGAGACCGAGACCGAGACCGACGCTCCCGCCGAGGAGGGGCTCGGTCCTTCTGGGCTCGCTGCTGCGGCTGTTGCTCCTGCCGGAACAGGGAAGATGATGACTGGGGTCCTGAGCCTTCTGGCCCCAGGGCCCGTGACTCCAGAAATCGAAGATACAACTCTTGGACTCGAAGACCAGAGTCCCGGGGTAGTGGTGTGAATGCAGCAGGAGACGGCACCATCCGAGGTGAGGCCAGCTGTCCCCTTCTGTGAAACCTGAGGCTAACCCTGGTATCTAGGGAGCTGGGAAACTGAGGGGGGAGTCCTGAGCTCTTTGAAGGGACTTTGCCAACCTCAGGATGTGGCCTTGCAGAGGGCATGCTGGTGGTGACCGGTGTGGATTTGCTGAGTTCACGCTCAGACCAGAATCGCCGAGAGCACCACACAGACGAATTTGAGTATGATGACCTGATCGTGCGCCGTGGACAGCCTTTCCATCTGGTCCTCTTCCTGAACCGGCCCTATGAGTCCTCTGATCGGATGGCCCTTGAGCTGCTCATTGGTTAGTGACATCTAGAAGAGGAAGCCCCTCCATTTGATGGGGCATTGGAGCTCAGAAAGGTCTGGCTCCCCTAGCCACTGCTCACCTCTGCCAGATAAAGCAGGCACAAATGTCCTACGGGGTGCGTCTCTGGGAGGATCTTGGTGATACAGTTTGGCTAAGCTCATTCTCCTCTCCTCAGTCCCTCTCTCATCTGTATTTCTGTTTATGTCTGTCTGTCTTCTCCACACACTATATCTCTGTCCTGTGGCCCTAAGGCAGGTGCCTCTCTCACTGCATTGCTTGGTGACCCTTGGCTGCCCAGGCTAGTGATTATGCAGCCGCCCAGGGCAGGAGACTCCTCTTACCCTTTGATTAGAGCCTAACCTTGCCCACCTCAGCCTCTAATTTCCCAGGTACCCACCATCTCCACCAAGGATGTCCTGGGTTGTGGGAGCCACAGCCCCAGGAAGCAGACAGAGTTGGCATTCAGTATCTGGACTGCCTTTTACTACAGGGCGGGGGGGGGGGGGTTTGCACCAGCTGAGGTGGCTCTGCTCCTCCAATTCAGGATGGACTGAGCAGGTAAGCAAGCAAAAAGTGACAGCGTCCCTGGTCTCCCTCCCAGCCTCTAACTTCAGCGTCAGGGAAACAGGTTTGGGATGTTGAACTGGGGCTCTGCCCTAATGCATGGGGCAATCAGGTGGACACTATGCTGAGGCAAATGTTAGAGATTAAGACATCAAGCCAACTCAAGAACATGCATACACAATAGCACATAAACATTTTGGGTGGTACTGGGAGAAGTATAAACTTCCATCCTCTCTCCCAAGTGAGGATTCATTAACTAACTGTTCACTTTACCACTCTAGGGAACAACCCAGAGGTGGGCAAAGGCACTCACGTGATCATCCCAGTGGATAAAGGGAGCAGCGGGGGCTGGAAGGCCCAAGTGATGAAGGCCAGTGGGCAAAATCTAAGCCTGCGGGTCCACACCTCTCCTAATGCCATCATTGGCAAGTTTCAATTCACAGTCCGCACACGCTGTGAGGCTGGAGAGTTCCAGCTACCCCTTGACCCCCACAATGAGATCTACATCCTCTTCAACCCCTGGTGCCCAGGTGAGCCAGCTGAGGTCAGGAGCAGAGGGTGGGCAGGAGGGAAGGGCAGGTCTCTGGTGCCTGGCCATAGGAGAAGCCGTGCTTCGATTGTCCAGGTGGGGAAGCATGGGCCCAGTATTGGAAGGTGGCCCACTTCATGTCCCCTGAAGAAGAGCCCAGGCCAGGGCCAGCCTTTCCCCACCATCTGTGTTCCCTACCTCCTTCCTGAGAGAAGTCTCATCAGCCTAATGTGTTCCTATTTTCTTCTGTGAACTTGAATTCTACAGACCTCACAGGTGGTGGTAGGGCCCAGGGTGGGAAAGGAGGGAACTAGCTACATGTTTTCTGGGGACACAGAGGACATCGTGTATGTGGATCATGAGGACTGGCGGCAGGAGTATGTGCTTAATGAGTCTGGGAGAATTTACTACGGAACTGAAGCACAGATTGGGGAGCGGACCTGGAACTACGGCCAGGTATGGCTGGCCACAGTCACATAACACAGGGGACATGGAGGGTGGAGTAGGCTGCTGGCCTGGAGTTGAGCTGTGAGGTTGAGCTCTAGTCACCTCTGCCCTTTCTCCTTCCAGTTTGACCATGGCGTGCTAGATGCCTGCTTATATATCCTAGACCGGCGGGGCATGCCATATGGAGGGCGTGGGGACCCAGTCAGTGTCTCCAGGGTCATCTCTGCCATGGTGAGTAGCCTGTTTTTGAGCTCTGTTTAGTGTCCTCCTGCTGTCTCCCTTCACCCCCTGCCCACTAGTCTTGTACTTTCTGGATGTTTTCAGTGCCCAAATGCTGCCTCTGCCCTATAAAGGGTACTGCAGAAAGGGGGCTTACTCCTCCTCTATTACATGTCCCCCATTTTACCTTCTCTGGCTCTTGTCCCAGCTCTTGTGGAACGTAGGGCCAAACCCAAAACTTAGCACACCCAAGATTCACATTCCTGTGTCAGACAGTGGGAGGGGCATTTGCGAGGAGGTGGGTGGGGTCAGGCTGATTCTGAGACATTTAGGGGTGACAGTGGTTAGAGGGTCAGAGCATGGGAGGCTGGGGCCCCTGTCTGAGTCCCTCCCCCAGCTCACCCCACCCCATCTTGTCCTGGGCAGGTGAACTCCCTGGATGACAATGGAGTCCTGATTGGGAACTGGTCTGGCGATTACTCCCGAGGAACCAACCCTTCAGCGTGGGTGGGCAGCGTGGAGATCCTGCTTAGCTACCTACGCACAGGCTATTCTGTCCCCTATGGCCAATGTTGGGTCTTTGCTGGTGTGACCACCACAGGTAGTAGAGGGACTGGAAAGGGAATGGTCTAGGCCCTGTGAGGAGGAAGGAGGGAAGCCAGGCTCCATCTTTACTTAGCCGAGCCCACTCTGGCCATAGCATAGGGCACAAGCAAGGGTGGATGATAAGCTGGCCTTAATTATCATTAATTATTGTTAACAACAGAAAGAGCCTAGGGGAAAAGAGGAGGAAGCAATAGGCAGGGCCTGAGCCAGACAGGTGGCCCAGCTTTCCCTAACCCCAAGTGCTCTCTGGTTCAAACCCTCCTGGGCACTGTGGTCCCTGACCCTGTATACCATGCAGATAGGCAGCATTGGGTGCCCTTTTCCCCTGGTATCCCTGACTTGACATCTCACTCATCCCCCACCTCATGCCCTAAACCTCAACCCTGGCTCCTCCACAGTGCTGCGATGCCTTGGTCTAGCCACACGCACTGTAACCAACTTCAACTCCGCACACGACACTGACACATCCCTCACTATGGACATTTACTTTGATGAGAACATGAAGCCACTTGAGCATCTGAACCACGATTCTGTTTGGTGAGCCTGGGGCTGTCCTGGACTGCGGTATCTGCTGTGGATGGTGCCCCGAGAGTCCTGGGTGTGGAGGGGGGCAAGGAAGGGAATTGGGAAGGCCTGGCTGGGGGTCTCAGACCCAGCCCTCCCTCCATGTCCACCCAGGAATTTCCACGTGTGGAACGACTGCTGGATGAAGAGGCCAGATCTGCCCTCAGGCTTTGATGGGTGGCAGGTTGTAGATGCCACACCCCAGGAGACTAGCAGTGGTAAGGCAGCCCCAACCTGGTTCTTGGACCCACATCAGCCCCCTCCTGATCTCTTCCACCTCTGTACCAAACCCTAGCGTGTCAGGTTAGGCCTAGGCCTGAGACCTGAGTCCTTTAATTCCAAGGTATTTTAACTGAGCTTATCAGCTAAACTACCATTGGGCCATTTTAACCTTTTTATGCAACTAATGGTCTTAATTTTATTCATAAGGGTCAATTTTATTTTATCATAGCTAATATACTCAAACAGTACAAAATTCAGAAGATTCAAGAATAGGCAAGGAAAGATCTCTTTCTTCTAGCAAATCCACTATTTTTCCTTTTTTTCATTTTATACATTTCATTTCATTTTATACATCCTGGATATATCAAAAGGGACATCTTATTTATGTATGTAGCTTTAAGTTAAAATGTCATAAGTAATACAAAAATAGAACATAATTATATAACAAAGTGTAAACACTTCCTGTTTTTTCAGGGAAATGGTTGCTTTTCATCATTTTTTCATTCATTGTTTTCATTTTGTTTTTTGGAGGGACACTGGGGGTTTGTTTGTTTTTGAGACAGGATCTTGCTATGTAATCCATTCCAGCCTTGAACTCATTATTTAGCCCACAATGGCCTTGCATTCGCAGTCCTCTTGCTTCTCTGAAGGGCTAAGCTTACAGATAGGCAGAACCATACCAGCAAGATGGCTTTTGTTTAATTAAGTTTCTACTTTCTTTTTGGGGGCCCACTCTAAACTAGATACATCATGAACCCAGAAGCTTGGGCCTGTTCAGCAAGCACTCGACCCCTGAGCTACATCCCTAGACCAAGACCCACAATCTATATTTTTGGAAGTTTAACCTGCTAGTTCTAAAGATCTCTCAGGTTTGAGAAGTTCTCCATGTCCATGGAAGGGTGGCCAGCAGAGGTGGGGGCACTGCCTGGCACTCAGAGCAAACCCAGTCCCACCCACTCTTGTTGAAACATTCTCATTTTCACCAAGTTCCTCTGTTTGTTCCATTGTTTACTATGAGACAGATATATAGAAAAATCAGGGCTCGGGATTCAAGGAAAAAGAACAAGGGGCTGGGGAGATAGCTCCGTGGCACAAGTGCCTGCCTGGCAAGTGCAAGGTCATGAGTTTGAACCCCAGTCCCGCAAAAAAAAAAAAAAAAGAAGCCCTTAAAACATAGCCCTCAGATGTAACATAACCTGTCAGCCCTTGTCTCTCTCTTTTGTCTCTTTTCTGTATTCATAAACAGATTTCTGCAAAAATGAGCTCTACTGTACACTTTACCTAGAGGAGAGTGTACCAACCCCTTCCAAGCTTCAGTCTGGCCCAAGCACCTTGGGCTGCTCTTCCTGCTGCTTCTAGCCAGCCCCTCCCCAAGTCCAACAGCCCTGCCCAGCCTCCATTCATCCTCTGGTCTCTTCCCAGATCCCTCCCTCTCAACCATCTATCTGTATAAATGCCCCCCCATGTGGTACAACCTAGTGATACTTGTGAGATGAGGACCACCTGGCCCTGACCCTGGAGACTCTGAGCTCTGGCCCTTCTCTGAGATGGGGTGGGTGGCAGGCAGGGGACCCTGGGACCAGCAAAGCCAGGCCCTGATTCCTTGTTAGATACCTTTCACCTTGGGGCTTTTATGTTCTTGTATATAATATGGAAATCATATACTCCAGATAAGGAGGATTAAATGAGAAATCATGTACCAGAGAGGACTAGCAGCATGCCTGGAACATCGTAGCCATTCACTAAATATTTAGCTCCTTCATCTATCTCATAAGATCCTGGCATCTACTTCACCTGGCTGAGCCTGTTTCCCCATATGTAAAAGGAGGCCATCACATTAGGTGTTGTTAAGATTCTTTCTTTTCAGACAGCCCGTGCTTCCTGTTTGCCCTCTTCCACACAACTTCCTCCAGCCAGTCCATCTCCTCCAGAAAGCCCTCCTAAGTCCCCCCCACCCCCAGACCCCACTTCCTAGTAGAGGACAGAGTGGGCTACTGAGCTGAGATGTTGTGGATCCTTCTGCAATGATAGAGGTGGTGTCATTGTTCTCCTAGCCAGCCAGCAGAGCCATTCTGGGCCTCACGTTGGTTCTGAAGGATGGGGGTCCAGGTTGCTGGTCCAAAGAGTGTGGTTCTGGCAGCCATGAAGGCCAAGCCTACCCTTGTCCCCAGGTTTGCCCCAAGCCCATCCTCTGACAGAGCTGCCTGGGCTTAGGAAATCTGACTGCTCTTTGTTTTCCTTCCTGTGATTTGACTGAGTATCAGCGGGTCCCGATGTCTGGATGAGAGCTGCTGCCTTTGTCCAGTAGCTATGAGCCAGAGGGTGCAGGGCTTGGGAGAAGCGACCCTAAGCCTATCCTCCCAGCTTCCTCAGGACTCTTACCTCTGCCCTGCCTCCCTCCCTAGGCATCTTCTGCTGTGGTCCCTGCTCTGTGGAGTCCATCAAGAATGGCTTAGTCTACATGAAGTATGACACACCCTTCATTTTTGCTGAGGTGAGGGCTAGGCTCCAGGTGCCCCCTCAGGCCACCTAGAATGATCAGAACATTGGCTTCAGGCCTGGATCCTCTGGCCCTGACCTCACCGCTGACTGACTAGCTGTGTGACCTTGGGCAAGTCACTCATTCTAGAGGCTTAGTTCCCTCAGCTGTAAAAAAGGGATAATAATGGCTGCCTTGCTTCCTGCACTCAGGATCAAAAGAGATAATGGGTATGAAACTGCTTCACAAGTCATAAAACCAGTGAATGAGCATAAGGGATTACTGTTATTAGTGCCAAAATGTGCAGCAAGGAGCCTCTCAGACCAGCTTCTCCCACCACACTGGCCTCAGCTGGCTCTGCTTGGAATCTCCCAGATAAGCCCTCTCAGGAAACTCCAACAGTAACCTGGTTCTGCCTTGCAGCACCTGGGATTGTTGCAGGGTGGAGGTGGGGGAGTGACACGGGACTACGGGCCCAAGCTACCCTCACCCCTGGCTAATTCAGTCCATAAACTGCTCTCCAACAGGTGAATAGTGACAAGGTATACTGGCAACGGCAGGAAGATGGTAGCTTCAAGATTGTATATGTGGAGGAAAAAGCCATTGGCACACTCATTGTCACAAAAGCTGTCAGCTCCAACATGCGAGAGGACATCACCCACACCTATAAGCACCCAGAAGGTACCAACCCCCAGTGCAACCTGCCCCATGCTGAATGGATCTGCTGAGCACTCACCCACCTCAGCTGGAGCCCAGGCCTCACCCCTAACCCTCAACCTCTAGGCTCAGAAGCAGAGCGTAAGGCTGTGGAGACAGCAGCTGCCCATGGCAGCAAGCCCAACGTGTACGCCACCCGGGACTCTGCGGAGGATGTCGCCATGCAGGTGGAAGCACAGGACGCAGTGATGGGGCAAGATCTGACCCTCTCCGTGGTGCTGACAAATCGCGGCAGCAGTCGCCGCACGGTGAAGCTGCACCTTTACCTCTCTGTCACCTACTACACCGGTGTTACAGGTTCCATCTTCAAAGAGAACAAGAAGGAAGTGGTACTGGCACCAGGAGCCTGTAAGTGCTCCTTCTCCTGCCTTGACCCCTAAATGGCCAATCTCCTAGGGCTGTAGATGAGACCACCCCAGAGCAATGGAAACCCCCGGGGGGGCCTCATCTGAGGAAGCAGGCCTCAGTGACCCTGTGCCACTTTCCCCTAGCGGAGCAAGTGACTATGCCCGTGGCCTACAAGGAATATAAGCCCCACCTCGTGGACCAAGGGGCCATGCTGCTCAACGTCTCAGGCCATGTCAAGGAGAGTGGGCAGGTGCTGGCCAAGCAGCACACCTTCCGCGTGCGCACCCCAGACCTCTCCCTCGCAGTAAGTGCAGCTTTCTGGACATGAGGGGTGGCCAGTGAGCAGTGACCTGAGCCTGAGGGAAACTGCAGGAGAAGGGAGAGGGCATTAAGCTAGGGGCAGGCCTGCCTAATTGGCATTTCTAGGAGAAAATTTTTAGGGCCAGCTCTGGGCTCTCAGACCTCAGTTTCCTCATCTATAAAATGGAATCAAATCTCCCTGATCCTGTGGTAACTGTGGGGTGGGCTGGAATTTCCTGTGACTTGGGAAACCTTCAATCAGGAGAATATGACTTTGGAAATTTTGATGTTAAGTACTTCCCCCTTGAGAGCAAGCATACAGCCCTGTGTTTAGCCAGGGTCTCTGATGTAGGACATATCCATTTCAGTTACTGGGAGCAGCCGTGGTTGGCCAAGAGTGTGAAGTACAGATTATCTTCAAGAACCCCCTGCCCATTACCCTGACCAGTGTTGTATTCCGGCTCGAGGGCTCTGGGTTACAGAGACCTAAAGTCCTCAATGTTGGGTAAGTCTGGCTTCTCTTGCACTGTTGCCCTACCTCCATCCCTTCCTCCAGGCCGCCTTGGGCCCCAGCGTCACAATCTGGGCAGGGACCCTACACAGCAGCATGGGACCAACTAAGCAGTACACCCAACTCATTCAGTTAGTCCAATCAGTGTTCAGGAGGCCTGATGGGCTTCAGGCCACGCCCCATGTTCATGTCTAGCCTCACCATCTAATTAGGGAGTGAAACTCCACATAGGAATCATTAGCAAACCACACTGCCCAGCACTGAAGAGTTGACCAGGCACTTTCAAGAATAATGTCTCACTTGGAAATCATTAAAGCCCTTTACAGACTGTCATATGATTAAAAGCAAAGCTGTAGAAACCCTAAACACTTAGATTCAGTTTCCAGCTACATCACTCCTGACTAGGTCCCCTGGTGCAAAGGGTGTAGCTCTTCTAAGTCTCAGTGTTCTCACCTGATACAGTTGCATCTGGACTGAGGGTTGGTTAGTCCAGTGCATGGCTCAAAGTGTTCTGCCACTAGATATTATCTTCACTATTGCCATTATCACTTGCCAGGTGGGGAAGCTAGTGGCCATGTCTCATGAGGGCAAACAGAGTAAAGGAAGCAGACTTCTCTCTGCACCAAGGCCCTCAGTCACTGCCCAATTTGTGCCATGACAACTAAGTAGCAGTTCCAAGGGAGTAAACCCTGTGCCAGGCCCCTTCACTCAGACTGGGCCTGATCTCAGGTTGATGAGACTGGGTTCAGTGATCACGTATGCTGCACTGAGTTCCTAGGTGAAGACAGTCCATGCTCCCTTTCTCCCCAGGAAAAGCAAAGGAAAAGCAGGCTTCCCATTAGATCAGCTTTCTAGGGGTAGGGACAGGCATTTTCGTGTTCAGAGAAGACTCCTGAGGGAGTCTGGGCCCTCTCTGCCCACTTTCTTGCCTCTCCTGTGGTGGCTGCTACTTTTTCCATCAGGCCAAAGCTGACAAATTTGCTCTCCTGAACTTTGCCCCAGCTGGGGTCCCTTCAAACTCTGTGTTACATCACAAAACAGCTGTCCTCAGTCACACTACATAGGCCTCTGACAGCTCAGTGAGTGAAACTTGAGACCTCATGTAGCCTGTTGGTCCTGCCTGAGATATCTCTTACCAGCACTTCTACCATGATGGGGGAGACTCCCCTATCCTGTAGGGTCCTGAGACCAGACACCCTTCAGCACTTCAATTGGGTCCTTGACTACACTGGCACCTGAAAATGAAAGAAAAACCACTATATTGAGAGTCAGGACACCTGTCCTTTCCCCTTAACTGAGTCTTTGTGGTAATTCTTCCCCATTTGAGGGCCCAGTCTGGCTGCCAAAAATAAGTTAGGTCATGGTCTCTCAAGACAGACCTTCCTTAGACATTTTGTGACTCCTTGACGGCTGCCAATTCAGACCAGGTCATTCAGGACATTTGGAAACCTCAACCTGAGCTGTTGGTTCAGATGCATTGGATTCCAAGATGGGTGTTACTTTGCCTCCCATCTGCACATCAAAAACAATGGTATGGCGTAGGATCCAATTATACAAGGTGTGCCACCCCAGCATGGTGACTGGCACTTAATAAACATTCCAGGATTCACTCCTCCAGATGACTGTTGTCACTATTTGAACAGTCACAGGGAGGCTGGAAGTCTGTCCCAAGTTGTTCTTGAGAATTTCCCTCATGGCATGAATCATACTCTATTATACTTGGAGTGGGCAATTTACCTTCTTGGACAGTGGATGTGACTTTGAGAAAAAGCCTGAAGTCATGGATCACTAAGACTAATTAGCAAGGCAAACAAATAATGGTATAAGATCCTGTTCATTCAGTGCAAGGTGTATTGTGCTCTCTCGGCCAGTACAAGCACAGTCTGCTATGAAGGAGAGGCTATCTGCCTCTCTCTCTCTCTCTCTCTCCTCTCTCTCTGTCTGTCTGTCTCTCTGTCTCTCTGTGAACATTGCTCACATAGACACTCGAGTGTACATCCATTTACAGATGCTAGATTGTGCTGAATACACAGCCCAAAGAGCCTCCAAAGATGGATCCCAATGCACGCTTGGGTTCAGTGGGTACCAGAGGTGAGGATTTAGAGAGGAGGAAGGACAGAAGCTTGCAGGCACTGGCACCTGCAGTCATACCTGCTGTTTAAAACACAATGTGCAGATTGCTGGAGGAGCTCAGATGGGGCAAGATTTATTTTTTTTAGGAACAGAAAATGCTCAGGAATTCTTACTGAGGTGGTGGGGTGAGGCTGGCCTTGGAGGAAAAGGAAGGGTAAGACATGGAGCTAAGGGCTTGGGCCAGGAAGGGCAGAGATGCAGAGCATGATGCAAGAAGGAAGTTTGAGGAAGGGAAAGGTCTGCAGGAGGAACGGTGGGGTGGTGCTGCCATGCAGGCAGCAGGAGCTGAGTCAGATGAGCCTGCATGACAGGTTAAGGAGTGTAGAGCTTATCCCTTAAACGAAGAAAGCCAAGCCCTTAAAGGATTTGGTTTACATCAGAGTGGTCAGCAGACTGGAATGGAAAGGAAGGAAGGAGGCAGCAAGGCCAAGAAGACAGACGAATTCCTGAATCCCAGAAAGGTGGTCTATGCATGACTTTTCAGGGGTTCATGTAGAAGACCAGTAACAGGGTGTGTGCGTGTGCATGTGTGTGTGTGTGTGTGTGTGTACATTTCTCACACAGAAACACAAGTGTGTATCCATTTATAGATGCCAGTTGTCTGGTCCTGGGAAGGATTTGCTTTTTTGAAGATAACACCCAATATTCCAATGTTTTTTTCCTTGGAAGTGTGATTGTGTTGAAAAGCATCATTTTGTTCAATTTACTCCTTTAGCATCTGCAACACTGTATTGCCCCCCCCATATCTCATTTAAGATTTCTTGGTTTATCTTGGAAGCACCAGGCAGATGGTGATGGTGTGGTCAGAGCAGGAGCTGTGGTCACAGAGAAGAGGGGAGGCTTCGAGCTGCCTCTGGGGTGGCATCAGCAGAATTTGTCCAGGTGGATGCGGAAACAAATAGGGAGGAGGCCCAGATGCTGGGGACATTTCTGCCACAGCCAGTTGGGTGTGTGGCTGCTGATGTGGCGATGTGGAGGTGGCCCTGGCCCTGGAGTTCAGGCTTTTCCTGGTCATGGGTGTGGATTCCAGCTGAGTGCAGATGCCTGAATGGAAGCTCCTATTGCTCCTGTGTGCCTGCCTTGAGTCAGTCCTTAGACTCCCAAACCACCTGTGTCACTCTGAGCCTACAACCCCGTCTCTTTCCACAGTGACATTGGGGGCAATGAGACAGTGACCCTGCGCCAGACATTTGTGCCTGTGAGACCAGGCCCCCGCCAGCTCATTGCCAGCTTGGACAGCCCACAGCTCTCCCAGGTGCACGGTGTTATCCAGGTGGATGTGGCCCCAGCCTCTGGAGGCAGGGTTTTCTCAGAAGCTGGAGGTGACAGTCGCTCAGGAGAGTCCATCCCTATGGCATCTCGAGGTGGAGCTTAGCCCTGGACCAGGAGCAATGGGACTGAAGTCAGAGAATCAAGGACATTGCCCAAATGTGTGGGGCCCAGCATGGAGCAGCTCCCCAGTGGCCAGGAGGGAGCCTGGGACACCTGTGGAGGGAGCCAGTCTCTCCCTGCACTCGGAGGCACAGATGGTAGTAAACTGTTTTTTAATGAAATCACTGTTCTGTCCATCTGTCAGCCTACACCAGCCTGCCCTGGTACTGTGAATCCCAGCTGGCAGCTTCTGTCACCAAACTGCTTTTGGAGACCCCTATGATGGGCATAACTTCTTCCTTTCCATAATGCCCCCTGTGGAAACAAAGGCCCAAATTTTCTTTGGCAGGCACATGCTGGAGGTACCATAGTTTCCAGTATTTGCTTCTAAATACCTTACTTGGAATTTCTTTTCTTTTCTTTTTTTTTTTTTAAATTTATTTAACTTGGGGCTGGGGAGATAGCTCCTAGGCACAAGTGTCTGCTGGGCAAGTGCAAGGTCATGAGTTCGAACCCTGGTCCCACAAAAAAAAAAAATTATTTAACTTAAAAGGTGAACAAAACGTGTATTTCAAATCTTACTAAACTTATTTATCTAAAATACATGCTTAGACAGAGGACAGAGAGATTTCCAATAACTTCTGGAAATCCATGTCCACTTAAAAAATAATTTTCCACAAAAACCTTTCATTGAGCCTGGTGTGGTGGCTCATACCTGTAATCCCAGCACTTGGGAGGCTGAGGCAGGAGGATTGGTGTGAGTTCGAGACCAGCCTGGGCTACAAAAGTGAGCTCAAGGCCAGCCTCAACTGCATAGCGAGACCCTGTCTCAAAAAGACAAAAAAAAAAAAAAACCTTTCACTGAAATGCTTTTCTTTTATACTATATAAAAGCTAGATGCAAAATTCCACTGTGTTCTGCTATGATGGACTCATTTTACCATCAACTCTGATGATGAAGATGGCACAAATTGATGCAAACAAAAGCGACAAAGGTGCCTTCACTGTGTCCCAGCAGAAGGGCCTCACCCTTGATGCTAACAGCCAATCGCTTCTTTCTTTCTTCCCTCCTTCCTTTCTTCCTTCCTTCCTTCCTTCTTCCTTCTCCTTCTTCTTCCCTTTTCCTCTTTTACTTCCTCTCCTTGATGAAGATTTGGGCCACCACCCCCTGTTTTTTGTGTCCAAGGTTTTTAGCTTAGGTATCATTTCTGCTGCATACAACATTACTACTGACTTACGTGATGGGAACTGTCCCAGAAAAAGGCTGCCATCATTCTGCTTCAGCTAGACTCAAACTCTGCCTCTGTATTGAACATCATGATTCCATTCCCTAGAGTACATCTTATTTTTCTCAATAGCTGCATTAAGTCCAACTGCTGAGCATACATCTTGATTCTCGGTAGATGGAGGATTTTCAACAGCTTTACTTACTGGGATCCGCCTCCCCTCTGTGATGGTTTTCTTACTATTTAAATAAGTGGGGTAGATACAGATAAACCTGTCCTGGTCACCTAGGGAGCGAGCAGTGGCACAAGCCATATCCACACAGCTTCAGGCCACACTGAATACGTAATACCAGCCAGACTATAGAAATTTCTATACAACTAATACATGCTCAGTGTTCAAAATTAAGTAAACATAGAAAACTGTAAAGAAGGAAATAATCCTCAACCACTGGAGAGAAAGTATCTGCTAACATTTCATTTGCTGAATTTCCCCATATACAACCTGCACTGAGCATTTCCCCACAGTATTAAGTACTCTTTGAAAACATTGTTTTAAAAGACTTGAAGTTTTGCTCCCAGGAGCCCATCTTGTTCCTCTTGTATCTCCAAGGCTGCCTTTTCCTGCCTCCTTGCTGTGCTTGCTCCTCTGCTCTAGGGGTACCTGAGACTTGGGGTTGCTCCAGGTGTTGTCTCACCTGGCTATATCTACCCATGTGACATCACCCAGTCTTCAGGTTCTAAGGACCACTGGCCCAAAACTATACCCCCAGACCTGCTGGTTAGCTCAGCCCTCCTCAGTTTTACACACCTACCTCCTTCTCTCCATCTCTGACATCCAACAGATGTTCCAGGTGACAAGTGTGACTCCTGGCTTTCTTGCAATAGGTCCTCCCATAGCTATCCATCCCAGTCAGTGGCAGCTCCACTTTTCCAATTCTTAGAGGAACAGGGAGATAGCTCAGTGGCGTAAGTGCTTGCCCAGCAAGCTCAACGTCCTGAGTTCAATACCTGGTACCACAGAAAAAGCAAGAAAACAGAAAACAAAAATAAAAACTGGAAGTCCAATTCTTGGGCTCATGATTTTGGCACTCCCCACTCCATCTATTCTCATCTTGGTAGCAAGAGGGATCCTTTAAAATGTCAGTGAGGTCAAGCTGCCCATTCACTTATCTCCCTCATCAGTTCCTCCCCTCATGCAAAAGAGCACCAGGGACCTCACTGCATCCCTCAGAGCTCTGCTTGGGTGGCCAAGTCCTCCTTTCATTGATCAAGGATTGTGAACAGATTCATCTATCCACCCATAGCACCCTGCCCCAGTTACCCTGCTCCACTCTCTGGTGTTTCTTGGACCCTGCAGGCACACACTCACCCCAGAACCCTTGTAGCTCCTCTTTCTCTGCCCAGAACACTCCTTTCCCACAGAGCACCAAGGCCAATGCTCTCCCTCCTTTCAGATCTCTCCTTCAGCAGAAGTACCTTAGTAAGGGCTTTTCTGAGCAATATTATGAACATCTAACAGATGAAGAAACTATAGCAAGAGAATCAGTTAATTTGTTCAAAATTGTTTAACAGTCGACAATGGGATTACAGCCATAGCCCATATCTTATCTGAAAACTGAAAGTGGTTCATCAGCTTTTACTTCTACCCAAAACTGTTCTTCCCCTAGTTTTTCCCATTCAATGTTATTATGATGATGGGGCCTGGCGGGATGGCTCTGTGGTCTAAAGCGCCTGCTTGGGGAAGCTTGGGCGGCTTCAGGAACCGCGGTTCTATCCCTGGCACCACATGCAGTGCCAGCCCTACCCTTGGGGTGGGCTGAGCCAGCCATAAAAATGAGTGAATAAACAAATAAAGATTCTGAAACAAGAAAAAAAAATAAAAAATTCTTTTTAAAAAATGTTATTATGATGACCTACTTGGTCAAATCCAAACCTATGAATCACTCTTCATTTCTCCCAGTCTGACAAAAAGATGAAGATCAATTGAGTTAACTACACAAGATGACAGAGAATACACGGCTCTGAAGTTTGCAGTGACTATCCTGGTGGTAGTGGTGGACATCAAGGCTTTACTTAAAGATGACCCTGGAGGTCAAAAAAGCATTGCTAGCAAAGGAAAGGGAAGTCACTCCAGGCAACTGGATGAGCCTCTGCAAAGACCCTGAGGTGGAAGAGAGGCTAGAAGATTAACAAGACTGAAAGAACAGTGCAGCTAGAGCAAAAGAGTAAAAGGGCAGGGTGAAGAGATGAAGCTGTGGGATGTAAACCTAAGCCTTGTGGGACTCAAGGGCTCCACAAGATCCTGATCTGGCTAAGGTCCAATGGAAAGCCTTTGAGTAGCATAAGGGACTAGAGGTAATGCAAGCAGATTGTGTTTGGGATTATCCAGCCTACAGTGCAAGGAACGGATCAAAGACACAGGCCAGGAGGCAAATGTAGAAGTTTATGCTAGAGATGGTACTTGGGCTACAGTGCTGGTGCTGAAGATAGGGAAAGATGCCCTGGGCAATTATTTAGGAGGTCATATTGACAGGACTTGGGGGAGGACAGGATGTGGCTCAGGGAGGAGTGTGTGGAGCCATCAATGTAACTCCCCAGTTCCTGGCTTGTGGAACAGTACTGCTTGGTAAGGTTACCCACTGATACATGGACTGTGGGCCTTGCTACAGACAGGTAGCTACAAGGGAAGGTGAGGTTCATGGACTCAGAGCCTGTGCTCTTTGTATAGCTCTTTTCTCTGCTAACATTTTCCTCTGGGTAACTTTTAAGGATTTTGGCTTTGGTTTTAATGAAACTGTTCTCTTACTTCAGAATAATCACTAGACACTCTATTCAAATTACCTCAAAACTTTATTAATGGTGAGGCATATCTATAATCACAGCACTCAGGAAGCTGAAGCAAGAGGACCACGTATCAGAGACCAGGCTGGGTTACATAGCGAGACTCTGTCTCAAAATGAAAGCGATTTTTAGGCCTCCACTAGACTTCTTCAATCACCACCCTCATAGCAGAAGCCCAGAACAAGCTCCATAGGGGTTTGATTCCTGTGCACACTAAGGACTAACAACCTTCTGGTTTTCTTCTGAGTTATATTTTTTCCTGAGCTCCACTTTTCTGGTCCACCATGTACCTAGTGCTCTGAGTTCTTACTGGATATCTTCTTTTTTTTTTTTTTTTTTTT
>PVJA010014126.1:0-47514 GCA_004027025.1 Myocastor coypus
GAGATGCTAGCCTCAAGTGGGTAGTGACAAGGCGCCAGGCACAGGATGAGTCTGTTCCCTTCTGAAACTTGTCCCTGGCTCCTGGCCTGTGTCTCCCCACCCGCTCCCCGCCATGGGGCCGCCTGTTGCTCTCAGCTCTCCTCTTGTGGCCTGATGCCCTGTCTGCAGGGTGGGGAGCTACTGGCAGGCTCCTTTCATCTTTCGCCTTTGCCCTTCTCCACACCATGGCCCAATGGGGGTCCTGGAATGTCCATTTGTTCTTTATCCCAGAGGAATAAAGGGTTTCCAGAGACAGCTTGGTTAGGAGAACTGGAGAGGTAGCAGCAGGGAGAGCTGGGGTGGGTGGGCACTCAGGATCACAGCCCTGCATGGCAGTGTGCAAGAGGGAGTGCATGTGACGTGGACAGAGAGCAGGCATGGAAGCTGTTGGACCTAGGCCATTCGCTACCCCCATCCTGGTGGGGCCGAGACAATGGGACTGCAGGGCCGAATCTAGGCACCACGCCTTGGGCCCGCATGTGTCATTCTTGCTTCAGGAGCCATTAAGAAGGAAGAGTTGCTGCTGGCAGAGTCCAGAAGGATAAGTATAAGTAAGGAGATGGGGTCACCTCGTCTCTGCCAGACTACCCAGCCTCCAGCACATGGGGACATTAAGCAGGGGCCAGCTTGAGGCCACTTGGTCACTAGATAGGACCTTCCATGCATTGGCCTGACACATCTGACTCTCCACAAGACTCCAGGAGGCTTTCTGTTGTGTCTTTAGAGTTTATTGCCCTCAGGTACTTTCTGAAGAGAGTTAAGTGATACCACATACAGCCACTTCTACCTTACCATGTCCTCTTTTAAGAGGAGCTTCTGATGTCAGCCACCAGATCACCATACAGAATAAGTGTCTAGGGGGAACAAAGCATGCTGGCCCATGGGTCTGGTGGTCTGATTGAACCCTTGTCCCCTGGTCCCTCCTGTCACTGTCTGTAAAATGCAAGCTGCACTTCTTCACTGCATTCATAGTTATGGGTCCTTCCTCCTTGCCTGAAGATCACAATGACCATTTGGGGCATTCTTACTAAAAGCAGTAAGAAAGAAGCCACAAATCCTGTAGGTATCTCTAGCTGCTTTATTAGCTATTTATTTATCAAGCAAAGTTGTCTTGTAATGTCCTCAAAATGGCACGCACTGAACAGGTTGTGTGCTCATCCTGGGCTATAGGAAAGCAGGAAAGGTAAGGTCCAACGCAAACCACTGTCACTTAGGGGACTCTGTGCACTGTATCAGCTCTATCTTCCACTATAGCTGCAGTGTTCATATATAAACATGATGCTTCCATAGTACACATGACAAAAAAGTCGCTGTCTCTTTCCACAGGACAAAGTCATTCAACATGCAGTTGAATGCATGTGTGAGCAACACTAAAGCAAGGCTGACTGGGCTATTCTTTGATCATTAATAAATTCTTCAGGAAAAGAGAATTATGCACCCATAAGATTTCTGTACAGCAGCACTTGCATTCATTTGAACAGATTCAACGTAATCACAAATACATGTAGTGCAGTCTTCAAAAGGCTGGCGACAGAGCAGTCCACTGAGCGATCTTTAGCTGTTCTGCTAATATACAACAGATAACATGCTCATAAACAGTCTAGTGCAGAGCAAATACCGAATAATAGGGAGAAAATAAATCAGGGTGAGGGGAGTAGAGGGCAGCAGGATGGGTGTGGGAGGACTGAAATCTTACTCAGTAGCTGGACGTCCTACGAAGAGGAGGATGTTTGAAAGATGTGTGGGAGCAAGTTTTGCAGATATCTGGGAACAAAGGCTCTAGGGCAAGGGAAGAGCAAACGTTCTTGGAAGGGAGTGTGCTCGCTAAGTTCTGGGAACAGCAGAGAGTGGCCACGTCAGTGGGAAAATGAGCAAAGTGACGAGGGGGAGGAGGCAAGTGGTCAGGCTGCGCAGACCTTTGTTCTCTCAGTGGACTGGGAAGCCCAAGCTGGGCTATATGTAGGGGTGGGAGCGGATGAAGCTTATTAGCAGGTATGACCTAGTAAGAACTAGCAGAAAGGCCATTGGCTATACTTAAGAAAGATGGGAAGCTAAGGTAAAAATCTAGGTAAGAAATGAGGATGGGTTGGACCTCGGTGGAAGGTTAAAGATGATGAAAAGTGGTCAAATTTGTGGGTGTACAGTCGTCCTTTTGTATCCACAGAAGGGTGGCTCCAGGACTCCTATAGATACCAAAGCCCACATGTGTTCAAGTTTCATACATAAGAAGGCGTATTTACTTATAACTCATACATAGCCTCCTGCAAATTTACACCATCTCTGTATTTGTTATAATAACGAATACAAATGAAATCTACAAAAACAGTTGTTATATTGTATTGTTTAGAGAAGAATGTATTCATAATAGCTTTAAATGTTTTTTTCCCCTGAATATTTCTAATCAACAGTTGTTGATTCTGTGGATGCAGAACTGTAGATATGTAGGACTGTATTTTGAAAGCAAAGTGAAAAGGATTTCCTGACAGATTGAAACTGCAGAGACCAAAAAGCTTCTATGTGAGCAACGTGCAAGATGAGGTTGTATCGTACTGGCCTGGGGAAGACTATGGGAAGAGTCGGTGTTCTTGGGGAATGAGATGTCCATTTCTGATTCTGTTTGAGATGGCAGGTAGATGACCTGAAATACTAATCTGGACACTGGGGAGATGTCTGGCCTGTGTGGCCCTCATCACAGAGCTAACACTGGACACCACGGGACTGGGGCTGGGTAGAGCATCTGTGGTATTAGTGTGGGCAAGGGAAGAGATCTGAGGCAGATGCCAGCACTTCTGAGTAAGAAAACAAGAAGGAACCACAAGGAGACTGAAGAGGAACAGCTCCTCAGGCAAAAAGAAAACTGGGGAGAAAAGGTTTCCAGAGGGCCTGGCAGGATGGCTCAGTGGTCTAAAGCGCCTGCTTAGGAAATCTGAGGCGGCTGCAAGGACCATGGTTTGATCCCTGGCACCACATGCTGTGCCAGCCCTGCCCTCAGGGCAGGCTGAGCCGGCCATAAAAATAAAAATAAATAATCAAACAAAAGTTCTGAAACAAGAAAAGAAAGAAAGAAAGAAAGAAAGAAAGAAAGAAAGAAAGAAAGAAAGAAAGAAAGAAAGAAAGAAAATAAAGAAAAGGCTTCCAGAGCAAGAGGAGGACGTCGCAAGGCTGTGGGAAGTGCTCTAGTGTGTTAAAAGCCAGCAGTCATGCTGCACGAGGGTGCAGATAACAACACATAGAGAGCGTGTGCCCTCCAATAAGTCGCTCCTGTGGTGTGACTGAAACAAAGGCCTGAGATGTGATGGGAGAAGAACTAGAGCCCAAGTCACAGCTGAACTCTTCCAGTCACTACCATCACAGAAAGGCATCCAGAGCGGGATTTAGTAAGTAGGTGGGGCTGGAGGGCCAACACCAATTAATGCAGCCTCAAAATAGCCCCAAGGGAACCTGAAGACTGTCAAGTGAGGCAGCGGAGACTTAAATGTCATCAGCAAGAATAGCAGCATTTTTAGAAGTTTCAGATTTCTTTTTTGGTCTAACATTTTTGTGGGATTGTTACAGTCAGAATGGAAGAACTTAACAAATATAAGCACTGCACAGGATCTTTCTTTTAGAGTTCTGCGCACACAAACAACTTTCGCTCACAGCCGAAGAGCTAGAGTTGCTTTGCACACATTCCCAACCGCCCTGGGCAATGCCCACACTTGTTTTATAAGCATGTTTTGTGCACTGGCTGGATGTAGCCTCTGTGATCTTTGTGTCTCTTGGCCAAAATCGAAAGCAGAATTCATTTCTATTAGCAATTTCCTACTGATAGTATCGGCTCTTCAAATTCCAAAGAAAAACAAAAAAATGCTTCAAAGTTCACAGCTAGACTAAAGGAGTCATACTAGTGTTCATTTAGAAGTGAATCATGGCACAAATGAAGGAAAGAATCAATTAAGTTTTCAATAATCATTGTCCTTTTTCTCTCTGCCAGAAGAGGCATGCCTCAGATTGCTAAGAGATGCTTGCAAATCTAATGGGAAACAGTGTCCCAGTCTAAGAAAGTGTGTGTGTGTGTGCCTGTGTCTGTGTGTGACTATATATAGTATATAGTCATTCCCC
The DNA here is from genome assembly GCA_004027025.1 of Myocastor coypus. Classification (NCBI taxonomy): domain Eukaryota; kingdom Metazoa; phylum Chordata; class Mammalia; order Rodentia; family Myocastoridae; genus Myocastor; species Myocastor coypus. The sequence goes on from PVJA010014126.1 coordinate 4,141, forward strand.
AGAGTCTGTGGGAGGACCCTCTGTGAAAACCAAACTTCATGGGTGGCCCAACTCCTTTACATAAAATGGCACAGTATTTGCTAACAATCTACACATACACCAATATACTTTAAATCATCTCTAGATTATTTATAAAACCCCAGTACAAATGCTCTGAAAATCACTGCTGTCCTATACTGCTCAAATAAAAAATGACAAGGAGAAAATTATGTACATCAGTACAAGTGCAAAGTTGTTTTTTTTTTCCCCCCCAATATTTTGACCTAGAGTAGGTTGAATCTACCCACATGGAACCACTGTGTGTACTAACGTATGTGTGTACTTGCAAGTAAATATATTTACACATACATGTGCACACATATATGCATACTTTCTCCTAACAGGCTCAATTAAAGAATAGTAATACATTTTATCAACATAAGTAGCACAGGTTAACTGGTTAAAGGTCTAGGGAATACAAGTGTAATAAAGGGAATAAACCAGTACATTCCAAGCTACAGTGTTAAGAGACGTTATAATTTTTTTAAAGAACCCAAATAAACCTCAAATATCTAAATATATATACATATATATATATATATATATTTTTTTTTTTTTCTTTCCTTTCGACTGAAAAATACTTGTGCATTTATTCTAGTCTGTCTTCTTGAGAGTTCGGCTGAACTATTCCTGTGTTAATCAGCACAAGGCCTATTCAGTACAGCACGCAGTAAATAAAGTGTCCTGCTGAATAAAAGCAATTGTTCTGTCAGGAACAAATTTATTAATTACAGTGTGGGCTGTTTAAATACTAGAGTCAGAATGCTGACCTTCATCCCACATGCAGTTTACCCTGATGTCTTTGTGACTCCTGTCTAATCAATACTGCACTAGCCGGCAGTGGCCACACTACATGGTGAATGGGGGCAGGCAGTGCGAGAGGCATAGAGAGGCCTCTCTCACCGCAGAAGTGAAGAATGTAAGCATAAAAAGTGTGAGAAACACAACTCTCTTTGGGATCTGAGAAAACCTACTTTTTACAGGTGTTGGGGCAGGGAAAAGGGACTCATCCTCCCTGGAATAAGCCAGAATAGTGTATATAAAGCTCAGCAGAAACCTAAGTGGGGAAAAGCTGAAGTCTTTTACTCTCAGATCTGGTACAAGGCAAGGATGTCCTCTATCACCACTCCTATTCAATATAGTTCTGAAATCATTAGCTACAGCCATTAAAAAGAGAGAGAAATAAAAGGAGTAAGAATAGGTAAAGAAGAAGTTAAGCTATCATTTGCAGAGGATATGATAATCTACTTGGAAGACCTAAAACACTCCACCAAGAAGCTACTAGAATTAACACACAAATTCAGTAGCATAGCAGGATTCAAAGTCAACACCCAAAAGTCAATAGTACTCCTCTACACAGATAACAAACAGACTGAGAGAGAACTTAGAGAAACAATACTTTTTACAATAGCACCATGGAAAATGGAATATTTAGGAATTAATCTAACTAAAGAAGTAAAAGATCTACTGGATGAAAATGACTAATCATCTACTGTATTATGCTAGTAAGCACCTAGTCATTGAGCATCTGCTATGTACAGGCACCATACTAGGAGCTGATAAAATATAGCACACAAGATCTTTAGTGCTGGCTGGGGACAGCCAGGCAGATTAGGCATAAACTTATGCAAGAAAGGAAAGGATCCTTCTTATGGGGTGGCTAGAAAATCCTTCTTTGAAGAAAATGATGTTTGAATGAAGACAGAATGAAGGAAAACCATCTTTCTTACAGATGTCTAGAATAATTTTAAAAAATGAACTGCAAGTACAACTGATGTCTTCACAGTTGCTGGAAGTAAACTGGACTGCTGAAGGACGCTTGCAGGCACAGTCAGGACATGGAAGGGCAGGGCCAGGGCAGGGTTGAGGCAGGTGGAGGACAGGCCCTTTGTGGGTCTCACTCCAGGCAAGTGGTGAGGGCCATGCATGTACCACAGAAGAGCGCTGTGGATGTGAGTCAGAAATGGGAGTGAGTATGCCGCTGCCTTGTGGAGACAGTTGGGATCAAGGAGGAAAGCAGAGGCAGCAGCTGTCAGGCCACTGCAACTGTCCTAGCAAGAGCTGCAGGTAGACTAGGGGTGCTGGAGGTGAAGAAGTCAGCTTCAAGGTAGAGTTGAACTTTCCTACAATGGCTCTCCAAAATGCAGAGTCCCATTTACATAGTTCAGGAACTATGCTGAGGAGTTAACATAAAGCAACTATCTTACTTCTTCCAACAATACTATGAAGTAGGACCTGCTCTTCACCAATGAGGAAATGGAAATGAGTAGTTAGATGATCCCTTAATCTCATGGGGCTGCTGGAGGTGACATGGCAGCCAGTCTGCCTTCAGAATCTCTGCGGCTTACGATAGGTCACATGGCTTCTCAGAATTAATGTATAAAAGAAATAACTCTTGTAGTCAAGGAAAACAAAGGCCAATCAAAAACCAGAGAAAGGGGCTGGGGAGATAGCTCAGTGGCACAAGTGCCTTCCTGGCAAGTGCAAGTTTGTGAGTTTGAACTCTGGTGCCGTCCAAAAAATAAATAAATAAAAATAAATAAATAAATAAATAAAAATTGAGAAACATAATGGTCATTCAAGTAAAACTCAAGGTTTTGAGAAAGTTTTCAGAAATGGGGACTGACAGGATGGCTCAGTGGGCTAAAGCACCTGCTTAGGAAAGCTTGGGTGGCTGCAGGGACTGAGGTTTGATCCCTGGCACCACATGCTGCGCCAGCCCTGCCCTCAGGGTAGGCTGAGCTGGCCATAAAAATAAATAAACAAACAAAAGTTCTATAAATAAATAAATAAATAAATAAATTCTAAAAAGAAAAATTTTCAGAATCAACTTCTATTATCCTTTAAGAACATGATAAGCTAAGTTTTAACAGACCAACTTTGACTTTTCCCTGCAGATGGTAGGGCTAACCTGTTAATAGCTCCATCCTTTATTTTTATTTATTTACTTATTTTTTTTGTCTTTTTGAGACAGGGTCTCACTATGCAGTTGAGGCTAGGCTTGAGCTCACTTTTGTAGCCCAGGCTGGTCTCGAACTCGCACCAATCCTCCTGCCTCAGCCTCCCGAGTGCTGGGATTACAGGCGTGAGCCACCACGCCCGGCCTAATAGCTCCATCCTTAGTAATGCCAAGTTCTGACTCCGAAATGAGGCTGGCATGAGCAGCGCAGAGGATCTGGCTCTATCTGCCAATCTTTTGGAGAATTCTTCCTGGCATTTTTAGCTTGATGTTAGCAAAACAACAGCTACGTTCACTGTACCAAAGGTACAAAATGAAGAAACAGCTGCCGCCACCCCCCCCCCCCTTTTCATCATTGCTAACAATAAAATACTGCTGGGAAACATCCAAGGCTCATGACCAGTTCATGATGTCCATATTCCTTTCAAATGTCCTGGGAACTGGGCCAGGGTTTCACACATAGACTGAAGGCTACAAAGGACAGGAGGTTTTCAGGAGTCTTGGACTTACTCTGTGACAGAGCTGAGACAGCAGGACAAGGATCAGATGTCCCTGGTATTTTTATAGAAGGCTGTGAGCTCACCCTGTGACACCTTGACAGGTGCTTTTGTTCCAGCAGATGAAACCATGGTGAAAGGGCTGGGCAAAGTCATGCTGGCTCTGCCCACAAGGGGCTGCAGAGTCTGAGGCTACATTTTGCTTACTATTCTGTTTGGGTTTACTTCAGTACTGTCCACCTGTGCTGAAATCTGTACCTGTTTTGGAGAGGGGGACTGTCAGTAGTACACCCAATTAGACTCCTTACACTTCACGAGGTGACACATTCTCCATCTCTTTCTAGCACATTCTCTGTCATCCTAATTACAACAGGATAAGGCACAAAATCTTTTATAAGTCAGTAAATGGAAGTGTTTTCTGTACAATATTAAGGTAAGATCAAAATATTCCCTCTTCCAATGCTATAAACTGGACAGCTTTAGTCATTTATCCCAGATTGAAAGGCAAGAAAAAACCTGACAGACCAGAGGCATTTTCAGGTTTCCTTTTTTCAAACTCGCTAACAAACACAAGCAACTGAGTCCTGTTGCTGCTGTGCAGGATCCCACACCCTGTTTGTACGCACACTCTGCAATGCTTTAGATCTAGATGTCCCCACAAAGCCTCCTGTACTCATAGTGGGGCTTGAGGCAGTTACTGTGGCTTGGGGGTGTGACCCTGGATCGCCACTGATAGGTTAACAGCTGGTTGGATGTGGGAGTGAGGCCTGGGAGGAGGAGGTGGGTCACTGTGGCGAGGCCTTGAAGGGTGTGCTTGTATATGCAGGGGGCCCTCAAGTTACAACAGCCTGACATACAACCAATTTGGGTTATGACTGGCATTTTAGTTTTAACTGCCAAAATAAAGTCTTGAATTATGACCTGGATTTCAACTGCCTATGCTTCCAGATGGTTTCAGATGCAGATTTAACCCTTAAAAGAGTTCTGCAGGGAACATTACAACATCCTTTGCTACATGTGGTTAATTGAGAAATCCCAGGCCAATGTGTCTGTAAGGATACTGAGATCTGACTTGAAGGGGAAACAGTCTGAACACGCTATAGGGGAGCCGGAGCCTGCGACTGACAGCTGGAGTTACAGCAGGCCTTGGGAACACACTGAGTTCCTAAGTTAAGGGCCTACTGTATAACTTCCTCCCTTGGTCTCTCCATGCTTTACCACCCTGCCTTGGAACCAGCTGACTTTGCCCTGAAATCTCCACAAACTGTGAGCGAAGTCAACCTTGCCATCATTATTTAAACCAAGTACTGTTACTTAATATGAGGCAGGCCAGGTGCCAGGCTTTGTGCCTCAGGGATGTGAGAGTCGCCAAGACAGTGCAGTGTCTGCACAAGAATGCCTCTTAGACTGATTGGGCTCCACAATCATTTAAGCATCAGGAGAAAGAGAGACAAGGTTTACAATGGCAAATCAATAGATCATGATTTTTGTTGATGTTCACAATATCTCCCCCCTTTCTTATATAGTATTTTGAGATAAAAATTTTTATTTTTATGGTCACAGCTTTATTAAGAAAAACTACATTTAGATGTATATAGGTTCTCTTCTTTCTCCCAGGTAACACAACCAGCTGAATTCTGGAGACACATGACTGCACAATGACTGCTTAGATGTGAAGAAGAGAAGAGTCAATCTAAAAGCTTTTGGTGATGCAGCCAGTGTGCCTGTAATATTGCTGGTGAATGAAGTCAAATGGAAAGGATAAGGATGAGATCTTTCTGTTTTGCCTATAGCTTGGAAAAGATTCCTGTTTCATTTTATAAAAGGCGAGGTTATTTCATCTTGCAAATATCACAAGCACTCCTTTTAGAAAATCATTTTCTTTCTGTGACTAGTATACTCAGAGAGCAGAATGAGGTTTAGAGAAACTCAGGAGTCACCTTCCCACTTTTCCACCCGTACTCTACATGTGATTTGCTCCTGTATGGCCTCTGCTGCTATTAATGAAGAGTATAAACCAACTTCCTCTTGGGACTGTACTAAGCCCTGTGCGCTCAGTCTGTGTCCAAGCCGGGGCAGATGCTCAGGAAGTGACACAATTCAATAATACTAGCTGGGTTAAATAAATGTCATTCTGTCTTTTTAATCACAAAAGCAATTGTTCAAATACACCAAAGTCAATCTTGTGCAGTAAAACATGAGGACATTAGAATGCTTTCACTACCTCCGACTTTGGAATGCTGTTCTCTGGTCTCCACTGTTTCGTCTGATCCTTTTACTTTATCTCACTTTTAACCTCCTTATGTGTATGTTCATTTTGATTCTCCAGAAAATGTTTATGAATGTATTTTAACACCAGTGCTTCATATATTTCATTCCTTTCTTTTATATTTAGTACCATTCTTAGCTTAACCCATACTTTTCAACCTTTCGTTTTGAAAGGGTTACAAGAAGGAAGTTGCAAAGAAATGTACAGGCAGGTCCCATGTCCTCTTTACCTTCTCTCCCCCAACAGTATGACTATAGGGCAGCAGTGAAGCCAGGTCATTGGAATTGGGAGAGATTATTCAGGTTTATACATATGTAGCTGTGTGTCACTACTTAATGATGCAATGTACTTAATATATCTAACAGTACAGCCATAAGGAGATCTCATTCTGCCATTCCTTCAAACTCAAACTCCGCTCCCTGCATCCTTAACCCGTGACTAGCACTAATCTGTTTCTCATCTCTCTTATTGTTTTACACAAATATGCCCACAAGGGGAATTTTATTAGTGAATCCTGTTTATCCCTCTCAAAAGACAACTAACTGCAGGCAAAGAGAAGGAGCATAAGTCAAGTTGTTACTGTTCATAATAACATGGGATGCAGGGTAGCAGTAGATTACCTGGACCTTTTTAGATTTCTGTCTTTTTATTGGTACATGTTTGCAGCACATAATGGCTAGCTACATTTCTCATACATGTACACAACACATCCCAATTCTCCCCTTCTCTTCCCACCACCCTCCCTCTGACTCTTGGTCTTCTCCCTTTAACAAAAGATCTACCTCCCTATTTCTTATTGTCTATCTTTTATTTTCCTCTCTCTATACTTGGAATTTCTCATATGAGAGAAGCCACACACTATTTTAAGCTCATGTGCCTGATTCGTTTCACCTAACAGTACTGTCTCCAGGTATATCCATTGTCCTATCACTGTGTCAGATTTATTCTTCTACCCCTCTGTGATCAAAATGCTGCATCTCTAGACAGCCAATGTAGTGTTCTTCTAGCTCTGTAGCTGGACGTGACGTATCCAGCCTCCACACAATCTTCTTAGGCACTCTAGTCTTTTTTTTTTTCTAGAAAATTTGCTTAGCCAGCTCACCTTTTCTCTTGCCATAAAACCACTTTCCTTGGGCAAACAGAGTCCCTGCTGCTTTTGTGCTGTCACTCTGTGGGACTAGTGCTTCCCACATGTCTTGCAGAATGTTTGGCAAGTTTTAGGAACAGTCACTGTTTGCAGCACTGCCACTGTGACATGGGAAGAAGTACGCATCTCTTCGATTTTGTTTCAAGAGCCATGTGAATAAACAGAAAGGGCACAGTACGCAATCCTTTGGAATGAGCTTTATCAAGCATAATCCATTCATGCATCAATGTTGTGCCTGTCAATATTTTGTCCCTTACGCCTGAGCAATATCTCTCATGGTGCATCGGCAATGGATGAATGGTGCATATTTTCTGAACCCCCAACAGCATTTACTATTCCTATTATTTTTTATTCAACTATTATGTGGTGATATCTCATTATAGTTCTAATTTGAATTTCTGTAAAGGATGATGATTTAGGCATTTTTTTTGAGGTGTTTATTTGCCACCTGTCCATCTCTTTTTGTATTCTGTCCAATTTATAACTGGTTTGTTCTTCCTTATGATTCAGTTTCATGAGTTCTTTATGTATTCTAAATACTGGCCCACAGGGGCTGGGGAGATAGCTCCGAGGCACAAGCGCCTGCTAGGCAAGTGCAAGGTCATGAGTTCGAACTGTGTAGCTTAACTTCTCATCCTTTCAGCAACAGCTTATAAGACAGAGATTGCAATTTAGCTTGGTGGGAGCTGTGGGGGAGGAAGCTCCCATCTCATGGCCAGAAGGGAAACATGGAGGCAGGGGGAGAGGGATCCAACAACCCTCCTCAAGGACACACCCTTAGTGAAGTAAGACCTCAGAATAGGCCCCACTTCTTAGGGCTCCACCACCTCCCCCACACCATGGACAGAATAAGCTTGTAGCACATAGGCCTTTGGGGACACTGCAGATCCAAACTACATAACATGTACTGTCCCGAGTCTCTTATTTCTTATCTAAAGCTTTATAATGCTCCCTTTTATATTTAAGCCCATGATCCATTGTGAGGTCATTTTTGTACAAGATATGAGACTTGTGTTGAAATGCTTTTCTCCCTTTGCCTGTGGTCAGCCTTTGTTTTGGTATCATTTATTAAAAAGCTATCTGTACTCCAATAAACTGCTTTTGCACTTCAGTAAAAACTCAGATGGGCCTATTGGTATGGGTCTACTTCTGGGTTCTCTTTGTCTCATTGATTTGTATGTCTGTTCTTCCGCCAATACCACTCAGTTGCCGCTGCCTCCTCTTCCACCTCCTCCTCCTCCTCTGCAGCCTCCTCCTGCTTCTTCAGGAGCAGAATACATTTACTGGGGGAAAGAAAGCTCCCATCTGAGAGGGGGACAGAAGGGAGGCCCTAGCAGGTTGTCCCTTGTCCAGTCTTGATTATTGTGGCTCTGTAGTAAGTCTGGAAACCAGACAGACTGATTCTCCTACTTCATTATTCTTTGAGAAAATAGCTTCAGCACTCCTAAGTCCTTTGTTTTTTAACACAAGTTTTAGACTAAGCTTATTTCTGTTTATAAAAAAAAATCCCTGCTGTGGTTTTTGTAAGAATGGATTTAAAGCTCTGGTTATAAACCTATTTGGTAAGAACTTACATCCTTCCTTTGCGGAGTTGTCCAATTTATGAATAAAGTATGTTTCTTCCACTTTCATAGCTTTGATTTCTTTCATTGGCTTATTGTAATTTTGAGCCTACATATCCCACACATGTTGTGTTATATTTATACCCAAGCATTTAATTTTCTTTGGAGTAACTGTAAATGGTACAACTGCCCCAGCTTGCATCTGTTTGTTGTCAGTATACACATACAGCTGATTCTGTGTATTCATCTTATGCCCTGTGACCCTACTGAACTCACTTATTATTCCTCTTGTTTTGGCTTAAACTTTTTGGCACATTATTTGGGATCTTCTATGTGGGCAAAATCATCTGAAAACAGAAATGTTTACTTCTTTCTTTCCAAAGTGCAAGGCTTTTCATTCTTTTCTTACCATTACTTTGGCTAGCTGACCAGAAGTCCACTGAGGAACAGGGGTCAGTGTGGACACATTTGGTGGTTCCTAATCAGAGAGAACGCATTCAGTCTTTCACCATAAAATATGATGCTAGTTATGCATTCTTTTTTTTTTTTTTTTTTTTTTTTTAATGGCCGGCTCAGCCTGCCCTGACGGCAGGGCTGGCGTAGCATGTGGTGCCAGGGATTGAACCCCGGTCCCTGCAGCTGCCTGCAAGTGCTTTAGACCACCGAGCCATCCTGCTGGGCCCAAGTTATACACTTTTTAGAGATGCTTTTTTCCCCTCAAATTCTGTTACTGCTAGTGTGCAGAGCGTTTTGTTTTTTATATTTTATTTTATTTTTTATTATTTTATTTTATTATTTTATTTTATTTTATTTTGTAGTAGTGGGGATAAAATCCTGGAGAGTGTGGCCACAACCTCCCACATTCTAGGAAGTTTTTTGTTGTTGTTGTTTTTTAATGAGCAGAACAGATTTATTGAGGGAATAAAAACTCCTGTCTGAGAGAGGGGCAGGAAGCGGGTCTCCAGTGGGTGGCCCCCTAAATACATTAGTGAAATCTTTTTTTTTTTTTTTTTTTTTTTCTGGAACTGAGGATTGAACTCAGGACCTTGTGGTTGCCAGGCAGGCACTTGTGCTGCTGAGCTATCTCCCTGTCTCTCTAGGCAAGTTTAAAAAAAATTATGACTTGGTGATGGATTTTGTTCAACAATCTTTATGAGATTTCTTCACCAGAAGAATCTTCAGGTTCATCAGTCTCATCTGCTCTGTGGTATTATGGTTTGTGACTAGTTGTCCCCGCAAGGCCTCATGTAGTATGTAGTCATCAGGCAGTTTCTGGAGTGGTGATTGATTCTTGATCCAATGCTAGGATTATGGGTATGAGTGTCCTGGGGCAGATACTCTGCATTACAATGTGAGGAGGGGGGCCGACAAGATAGCTTAGCAGTTTGAAGTGCCTACTTAGTCAGCTTATACAACTGTAGGGATTGCAGTTCAATGCCCGGCCCCACATGCTGTGCCAGCCCCACCCCCAGGGCAGGCTGGACTGGCCATAAATAAATAAATCAACAAGTTTTTTGTTTTTTTTTTTTAAAAAAAAAAAACAATGTGAGGAGGGGTGAGAGGCCAGCTAGCCATCTGAGCTGCTGCTACTCCCTGTGTACTCTTGCTCCTTGCTGCCACCATTGCCACCATGAATGCCTTGGAGCCAGCTGAGTATGGACTGAAATCTCCACAAACTGTGAGCTAAATAAACCTCCCCTTCTTTCATTTTGGGTGTCAGCTATTTGTCCCAACAGCAAGAACAGAGTAACTGAGACATGTGGGCTGCCTTGTTTACAAACAACATGAAGAGAATCAGTGCCTGGGTTATAAGTGACCAAGACCTGTGCCAGCCATGCAGGGTCTGAGCAGTGCAGGACAATGGTGTAGGAAATCATTAATTAGGTAAGATTGGACATGTAAAGGGTAGTATAAAGAACAGTATGGAGAACTCTGGAGGAGTAAGAAGTCAGTTACGCAAAAGCCAAGAAAAAGGTAACAGATCAGATGTGGGTCTACGCCCATTTCTATGTGTGTCAAGCTGGGAGGTGAGGACAGACAGAGGTGGTTCTAAGATCAAGTAGGAATCGAAAATAGGAAGAGTGAGTAGTAGGAATAACAAACAGATCTACGTCAAAAGGATGTCACCCATGTTCACTGCAGAAAGGATATGGGCCCTGTGGCCTGGTGAGGGCCATGCTAGTCCTATGTGCTAAGATCTGTGGTGTTTTGTGTTGGGTGGGTTGCGATGTAACCCACAGCCTTACATATGCTAGGCAAGGACATCACCAGGGAGGTGAGGTCCACAGTTTAAGGTCATGATTGTTATAGCCTGACATAACTAATTCCATTTTAGATCACCTCCGCCATGTTACTGTTCTGTATGCACCAAAACTAAGTTAAGTTTTGGTTGCCAGGGTCGTTGTTTCCATGAGGTTCTGCTTCTCCTTTGTGATATCAATCATACGAGCATAAGTTTCAGTTTCCCTGGTCACTGTGTCCGTAAGTTTCTGTCTCCCCATTGTGATGCCAATCACACGTCAACTCCCTTGCGTTTAGTACAGCCCAACAGCCTGTGTCGTCCAATCAAGTTACAAGTTATCACACCCTGCCCCCTTGTTAATTCCACTAATCAAGGAAAAGGTCAACTCCATAACGATTGCTGTTGCCTTCTGTAGTACCGCTTGCTTCAGTATAACATGTATCCTCCAATCAGATTATAGATCCTCATGCCCCTTGTTCTGTAAACCCACCAATCAAAAAGATTTTTTACCCTATTAATGCCTGCAATTGACTTGTGTATCACCACTTGCTTCTATATAATCCCTACACACCACCCCGTTGGTGCGCCTCTCTGTGCACTTGCGCTGAGACCGCCGCTGGGTACCAGCTAAAATAAAGTGCTCTTTTTCTTTTCGGGCGTCTGCCTCTGTTATCTCATTCTTAGCGTACAACAATGATCAAAGCCAGACTTACCAGGTTCTTCTGTAGAAAAGCCTCTATGCTCTCCACACAGTACATTGACAACTTCTTATCCTCTATTGGTGACTGATTAAAATGCCCCCACCCCCGTGGTGCTAAATGGTAACATTTGAACTCTGCCAGGGCACTCCAGTGCTCCAAGTTCCTGGTACCCTGACCTGCAGCACCAGTTTTAGGGACACCTGAGGAAGCCTCTCAGATCCCACTCAGATCCCACTCCAAGCCAATCTCAGGAGGCAGGGTCAGAAATCTGGATTTTAACAAGTTCTCTGATGAAGTTTAAGAACCGTGCTCTGAATAAGTACGAGGGGAGGGAGGTGGTGGGTAAGTTGCTGACACGGTATTTTACAAAGGGGAAGATTCTCTGGTGCACAGAGGTCTGAAAGAGTTGAGGTGGGGCCTGTGCCAACATGGGGTCACAGGGTTGGGTGTGAATTCAGGCAGGAGACGGCAGGGGTGGAGATGCCGAGGGGTAGAATGTTACAACCGCCCATGTGGCTAGCTATAATTGTAACTTCATCTGTAAAGTCTTTGATATACGTATATTTTAAGTTGGTCCTTACATGTGTCTTTGGTTATACTAAAAATTCCTCAAAGACAAGAACCAGATTTCATATATTTTCAAATAACTGACCATGGCACCTTTAGCAGAATGCAAGTAGATTCTTAATAAATACATGGACTGAAAAGAAGTTGAGGGTGGACAAAAGTTAGGCTGAAGGAGAAAGAAGTGTTTATTTTTATCACTATATTACTGGGAGAAATTTAGCTAGATATGTCTTAAAGCCAATTAGCACCTTAGTAAAGTTTGAAAATGAAAACTTGGTAGAAATGTCACTTTTAATGACATTACTAAACTTTTGAGAACTCAAGCTCAGTTCGGTGAAAATAGAAGCTATTCTTGAGATGCAGTAGAATCAGTCAGATGCCACACATCATTTGTTTATTAAATTTGAGGCTGAGGCCTAGGAATTGCCAAAAAGAAAAGTAGGAGTGGAAGGTGAGTCTGTACTCAAAATTTTAAAATTTCCCCTTGTGGATGCCGGGCTGTGGTGGCGCACGCCTGTAATCCCAGCACTCAGGAGGCTGACACATGAGGATCAGTGCAAATTTCAGACCAGCCTGGGCTACAAAAGTGAGCTCAAGGCCAGCCTGAACTGTATAGTGAGACCCTGTCTGAAAAAGACTAAATAAATAAAAATAAATACAAATTTCCCCTTGTTATGCTAAGAAACTGAGTTGGTGCTCCATATAGTAGTAGGAAGAAAAACTGGACAAACATAATTTTAATGCCTCGAAGAAAGGCACATAATATGTTTGTGAAAACACAAATCATTCAGAAGGAAGGGGGGATGGGAATGCCAGTACCGTCCTATTCCGCCCTCTTTCTTTTCCTTTCCCTGCCCTACCCTGCCCTCCCCTGCCCTCTCCCACCCTCCCCTCCCCTGCCTTCCTCTCCCCTTCCCTTCTCTCCCCTCCCTTCCCCTCCCCTTCCCTCTTCTCCTTTTCAAACTATTTTTTTTTCAACTTTGAGAAAAGTTCTCACTAAATCACCCAGTGGCCCAGTGTGGGTTACAGATGACGATCCCTGTGCCTCGGCCCCCAGAGTGCACGATCTCGGCCGTGTACCACCTCGTCTGGCTTGAGTTCCATGTTCACTTGCTCAGACGGCCACAGCAAAGTGCTACAGGCTGGAGACTAAACCTACAGAAATGTGTTCAGTCACAGTCGAAGATCAAGGTGCTGGCAGCGTCCATCCCTTGTGAGGTTTCTCTCCTTGGCTTTTAGATCCCTATCCCTTTCTTGGGTCCTCACATAATCTTCACTCTGTAGATGTCTGTATCCTCATTTGCTTCTTTCATAAGGACGCAGGTCAGATGTTAGGATTCACCCCTTCATTTTGACTTATTCACTTGTGAAGGTCCTATCACCAAGTAAGTAACTGGGTATTAAGATTTCAGGGGCTGGGGAAATAGCTCAGTAGAATAAGCACTTGCCTGGCAAACATAAGGACCTGAGTTCAATCCCCAGTCCCACAAAAAAAAAAAAAAAAGATTTCAATTCCTGGATTTAGGGAGACCCAATTTGGTATGTAAGAGAATGGCTCAGACCCACAAATACTCAAGATGTCACAGTGGTGCCCGGGAGTCCACCAGCTGCAGAGCTCAAAAGCAGCTCTCTGTATGCAAAGCCAGTCCCCAAAGCATAGTCTCAGTGCCACATCACAGAGTACACCTGAGAAATCTGAATGGGAAGTGGAACAGGAGCCCCCATAAGCTTTTCTGCCTAAGACAGACATCCACCCTCTGGAACACAGCACACGCGCCTTTCTGTGTTCCAATACTCTACCTGAAATAGGAGAACCTGCCAGAAATTGGTTCCCAGCTGTTACCAGTCAGCCTCCTGGAGGCCAGTGCTAGCATGAGAGCATCAAGAAGGAGATTCTGTGTGGGCATACAACACAAAACAGGCCTGGGCCTTAATTTTACATCTAGTATTTCACACAGTATTTTTTAAAAGCTGGTACAAAAAATGTGTGTGTGTCACTGTTACATAGCTATAAAGGATATCACATGCGAAAGTCGGCTTTTAGAAAACAAATTAACTTGACAAGAAAGTTCTAATTAAAAAATCATGTGTCCAATTAATCTTGCATTTCCCAAAATAACAAGTTATGAGGAAGAGATTTGTCATAGCCACATCACGACAAAGGAAAACAAAAGTGATCAATAAACTAAGTCTTCCCCTGCCCCCAGGGGTTCAGGCAACATTCTGATTCTCTCATCTCTTGTTCCAGAGAAACCTCTGAGAGCGATTGAGAGTACAACTCTGAATCCAGACACTTCTGATTTTATTCCTGGAGACAGTGTGCAGAAGAAACTCAAAACCCAGAACTTTGTCACCATGGAGAATGTTCTCTCCAGCTATGTTTTGCTATCCAAGGTTTCAACAATGAACTATACCTCAAATATTCCTCTCTAGCTGAAAATATCTACCTAATACAACCAATTAATAGCTAGGGGCCAATCACTTGGTGTCTCATTAATTATCAATACTATATGAACTCTTTCCATGTATCAAATAAGACCCACAGAAATCTTTGGCCCCAAGATACAGATTCTTTCAACATGATATAATACCATGTGATAGGGTTGGGTTTTGAATTTTATATAAAGATATAGCTATATAAAAAAGCATTCATGAAACTACTACTGAAACTGCCTTATAACATAATATGATGTCAAGAACATCAACACATAGGGATTCTTCCGTTATAAAACTTTCAAATATTTTTTTCCTAATGAGCTTGCATAAACCTTTTCTAAAATAATGAAATAGATTTAACTCAATACATTTCTCCTTTTATTTTATTTTTGGGGTCTTAGTTAAAATTACAGCAATTATCCTTATATTAATTTTCTGGCATATATGCTCAACTACTACTTGTTATAATTCTTGTTTTAGTGGTTCTCATATTTTTTATTGGTTTTGAATAAGCCAAGAAAAATCTATTTTAAGTGTAGAGGTATAAAAATATAAAAATTGCCCTATCTTCTATATAATCTTTGAAACCTTAAGACTTCCTTTTTGAATACAAATATTCTTCCCATCAAAAGAAATTATGTGTCTGGGTTAAAACAGGGGCCCTGTAGCTGTGACAGACTGAAGAAAGTATTTTACGCAGACTTTCTAGAAGACAGATTTTATGAAATAGCTCTGGGCATGGGTTAACTTTTCAGTGATTTGAATTCGTCATTTTTAGTACCAATAAGATTCATGTCAAGTTTTTTTTTTTTTTAAGAAGGAAGCTAAGTTTGACAAGACTCTGTCTGCAAGAAAGCAGCAGAAACAAGAAACCCTGAGTCGCTTCTTCATTTGTTACCCACGGCAAGTGACCACTTGCAGGCACTATGAAGCCACTGCCGCTCAGAGAGCACTCAGACCTCATCCTGTTTAGAAAGCAAGACTAGAAGATATTGATGAAGCATGTCTCTCAGGTTGAGGTTAATTAAACACCTCCTTCAAAATTGGGGAAATCTAGTTGCAACCCAGGAATTTTAATAGCAAGAGATGTCTAAAGATACCTAACTTCATCTGTAAAAGTGAAATCAAGCGTGTCATAGATTCACATGATGCTCTTCTATAAGAACACTTTTTCATAGGTGGATTGAGTGGCCAATGGGTCAACTTTGATTGTTTTCCTTTTCCTCAGCAAACCTTTTATGTGAAGATCCTTGCTTATAAAAGACAAGCAAGAGGTATACTCCTTCTATCCCTAAGCTATGTTCCACCAGTGGAAAAGATTTCTTTTTTTTAAATTTCATTTATTTTTTTATGTTCTTGTTTCAGAACCTTTGTTTGTTTATTCACTCACTTTTATGGCTGGCTCAGCCCACCCTGAGGGCAGGGTTGGCACAGAATGTGGTGCCGGGGATCGAACCGCGGTCCCTGTAACCGCCCAAGCTTTCCCAAGCAGGCGCTTTAGACCGCTGAGCCATCCTGCCGGGCCCAGGAAAAGATTTCTTGAAATGTTCTTGTCGATACAGAGAAGATTAGCATGGCCCCTGCGCAAGGATGACAAGCAAATTCGTGAAGCGTTCATATTAAAAAAAAAAAGGGGGGGAGCCCGGTGGGATGGCTCAGTGGTCTAAAGCCCCTGCTTGAGAAAGCTTGGGCGGCTTCAGGGACCGCGGTTTGATCCCTGACACCACATGCTGCGCCAGCCCTGCCCTCTGTGAGGGCTGAGCCGGCCATAAAAATGAGTGAATAAACAAACAAAGGTTCTGAAACAAGAAAAAAAAAAAAGAAAGAAAGAAACGTTCTTGTCAATGGTTAACTCTCAGCTCCAGATCCATGTTTTAGTCAAAGATTGACTCAGTTTGTAAAAACACCCCCTCAGAACACTCATTACAAGTGCAAGAAAACTGAGGCAATTGTCTTTTTTAAAAAATGCAAAATAGCCAAATTAAAGTATTTCAGGATGCTTGCTGTACGAAGGATGTGTATGACTTCTTTCCTTTCCTATTACCCTTTCCCCAAAGACAGCACACCTATACCCATAATCTATTTTATAGGTTTTAGTATGCTGATATTTTAGTTTAATGTATGAGTATAAGATCAACACCAAGTTCAACTCATATCTTAAATGAAACTGCAATTTTGACAGCAAACTCCATGAAACTCTGGAGTATACTCTGCAATGTCTGAAAATCATATATGCAGTTTACTGCCCAGTCTTCCTAAGTTGTCATTACATGGACCAGTATGTTCCACCTTTCCTGGAGCAAAGTCTGCAAGGTACCACAGCAGCTACTACTACAGACGGGCAGAGTTACAAAGCACCAAGCCAGCAGCAGCTAATTAAAACAGAAGTGGATATATCATGTGGCTTACACAATTGTGTGCTCAGTGTTCACATAGGGCTACCACTGAGCCTGATGGGCAAACAGCAACTGTCCCCCATACCACCTATAGGTGTGACCCCAAAGCCATGCTGCCTGGGTCAGGAAGCTGCTGGGTCTACCAGAGGCACAATAGAGGCACTATAGAGGCCAGATGCCCACCCTCGGCCAGCTAGTGACTACGTGCTAGGACCTTGGCAAATAGTGTTGATGAAGATCTAAAAGCCCATGACCACCTCACTGCCCATACCTCACCTAGCACCAGGCTCATTTGCTACCCTGGAACCACTCTGCTCTCTAGCCACAACAGCAGCTGGTATGCAGCGGCAGTTGTCACCTTAGGCACCCAGGCAGCTGGCCTGCTTGCACCAGGATGCTGGCTGTAAGACTATAGAACATGGTGACATTTTCTTTGCTAATACCCTACAAGAAACTCAGGCATGCAGATCTTCTTACCTGCTGCAGAACTCAGGTAAATTGCTGCAAATTTGGTTTCATAACATTACATCTTAATCAATATCATTGCTCAGGAAAACAAATGTCATAGATGTTTTACTTACATGGCAACGCAAAACTTGTTTTTCATCTATTTAAAAGTTTTTTTTTTTTTTTTTTTTTTAATTTTCAAGGGATAACTTTTTACACTCAGCTTAATGCCTGCCTATAGCCCATGTCCACAGCTCTGATGAGTTCCCAGGGGAGGTGGGTATTCCCGTTCTCCCCTGTCCTCACCCATCCAGTAGGGATGCGCAGGAAGGCAGAGGCTGCAGCCACAGCTTCTCCTGGCAGGCAGCGAAAACCATCCAAGTTACTTGCCCAGCAAGTTCGCTCTCCATAATCCATACCCAGTTGGAGGTCTTGTCCCGCAACGAGTCTAAAATCCTCCTCTACCTTTTTATATCATTTTTACAAAATGAAGAGAGAAGCCAGGAGGGTATCAGGGAAAAGGATGACAGGGAAGGGAAAGGAAGGGAAGAGGGAGGGAAGGAAGGAGAGACTGAGGCTCTGAAAGGACTCTGAAGTGTTACATACACACATGGATATGACAAACAAAACCCACTGTTCTGTATAAGTCATATGCGTTAATTCAAAATAAAAACCAAATCTAATGATTCGTGCTTTTCAGTCTGAGCACTCAGGAGGCAATTCATTCCAGGAAGGGCTATCTGTCAGGGCCTGCAAGAGAGGATTGTTTTCAGAAGCCATCCATTTAGAATACGGTCAGCAAAGGACTCTGACTGCATTCAGAGGAAGCTGCTGCTGTTCTTCCTGTTTTCACCAGTTTTATTTTCAAATTCCTGCGGGCACACAGAAGGGTGGGTATATCTTGTGGCTACTTTTTCCCCGAAGGTCAACTGCAGAGCAGCCAGACACCAGCCCCTGCCTCTGGCTTCATCCCAGACAGGCATTGATAAGACCAGCATGGTGATTAAAAGGCAATACTCCATCACTAAGACTCCAGACCTAGTGTCAGTGAGACGACTTTTCGAGGAAATGCCTCTAAACCAAACTCTATAGGAACGTGGTTTTCCTTTTGTACTTCAGGCTGCCCTTCTCCAAACACTAATTTTCACTGAAAAGAGAACGAAGGAAATATGGCACAAATTCCCCTGGAAAGAATTCTGATTGGGCCTTGGATTGGTGGAGAGGGGAAGGGAACCCACCACTTGGGGAAGGTGGAGACAGACAGAAGTTTCTGGATCCTGGTCATGTGATAAGTTCGAGACACCGAGAACATTTCCTTCTTCAACTTGCTGCTTTTTAAATTTCCAGGAAAGGCTAGTGGAGCCATTCGTCAGCATCAGAAAAGACTTTGTTTTGCTGTTATTTGGCTCTAACTGCAAACCCAGCATGTCGGGCTCTCATCCGGTGTCTGGTTAGCACAGATGTATCTGCTGGGGCTTGGTCCTGGGGTGCACACTCCAGAGTAGGCAGAACTTCCAGTCTCTTCCATTAAATGGCATGTTATTCGTATATAGCCTATGTGTTACCACTGTGTAATTTAAATGATTTGAACACTATACAAATGCTTTGTAAGTGGCTGCTGTACTGGTTGTTCAGGGAATACTGACAAGGAAAGGAAAGCAAACATGCTCTCTAGAGGTGTAATTTGTTTCTTAACAGATTTTCAAACTACAGTGGGATGAATCTGAGTATCTGGAGCGGGTAGATTCAAAAGGAAACTTGTATTTATGGCTACATAAACATTATGTGCGTAGTGCTCGGCTTCCCTGCATTCCTCCCATTCCAGAAATACATAGACACAATGGAAACTAGGGGTTGTTCAAGTGGAATAATTGGAACATGGGCATGTTTACCTCAAGACACAGACACCCCAAAGTAAAGGAAGGTTTTCTCTCCTCCAGGGAGGAAGAGAGGGTTTGAAGACTAGCTAGCTATACCTTCAGGCCTCCCCATTAAGCAGGGAAGGACGTGGGTAATGAATTGCACTCTGAGCTGGACAGGCTGGGACTCAGGCTTTTCTCAGCCAGTCTCATTCTGGGCTCTGTGTCTGGAGGCTGGCAGTGAGGGGCTTACAGATGGCCTTACAGTGACACTACTGGGGTGATTCCTGAGAAGCACTACCGTGAGGCCAGGGAGGTAGAGCTGCACTGCAAAGCAGTGCCCTCAAAACTCCATAATCACAGTAACTAATATCTTAGTGCAATATTTTAAAAATCAAAATTAATTGAAGAATTCACAATGAAACAAAACTAAACATAGCCTTGTCATAAAAGCCAGTGCCTGAGCTTCTTGGAATTTACTCAAAGGAGTTGAAAACTTCTGTCCACACAGAAACCTACACAAGATGTTTTTAGCAGTTTTATTCATAACTGCCAAAATCTGGAAGCAACTGAGATGTCTTTCAGGCAGTGCTTGGGCAAACTGTGACACATCTACATGATGGAATATTATTCAGTGCTAAAAAGAAATGAGCTATCAAGCCGTGAAAAGCCATGAAGGAAACTGAAACACAGTAAGTGAAAGGAGTCAATCTGAAAAGCTTGCACATGGTCTGACTCCAACTCATGTCGTTCCGGAAAAGGCAGAATTTCAAGGATAGTAAAACCCTGGATGTTGCCAGGGGGCCGGAGAAGTGATAAATGGGCACAGAAAATGTTAGGACAGCAAACACTGTGATTGTTCTGTAGGGTGAATAACCTCAGAATTTGTCCAAATCTGTAGAATGTACCACAGCAAGATGAACTCTACTATAAACCATGGACCCTGAGTGGGGATGATTTGTCAACAAAGGAACAACCATTCTTACAAATGCACTGCTCCAGTGCCCATGCTGACAGTCAGAGAACCAGTAAGTGTGCTGGCACTATGGGGCTACAGGAGCTCTGCTTGTCTCCCACTCTGCTGTAAACCTAAAAGACTAGTCTGTTCTGGCTTGTGTCTAGACGCCCCGCCCCCAATCTCATGCAATCACAGGTGGGGCTTTTTCAGAGGTGGTTGAATCTAGAGTGTGTGACTGATTCATGGCTCAGTGTTAGGATTAAAAGTGTGTGATTACCAAATCAGTCCACTGATTGGACTGGCACAAGCCTGGTACCCTGGCTTTAATGTAAGAGTCCTTCCCTCCCTTGTTGGTTTTGCTACCTTGTGGGTGCCATAAACTGCTTCTTGTCTGTGACACTCCCCAGCCATGAGCTATAGACTTGGAGCCAGCCAGCTAGGGAATGAAATCTCTACAAACTATGACCTAAATAAACCTTTACCCTTTAACTTTTGGTATTGGGTATTTTGTTGGGTATTTCTACAGCTAGAAAAGTAACCAAAGTAGTCTTTAAAAATGATCTGTGATAGGGGCAACCCGCTCAGGTCCCCTTCTGTCCCTCTTCCCAGACAGCTTTCTTTCTCTTAATAAATCTATTCTGCTCATTTAAAAAAAAAAAAAAAAAGATCTGTGATGAACAAATAAAAAATTCAAATATAGATCAAAATGGTTTTGAAAGGGTCTGGGGAGATAGCTCCATGGCACAAGTGCCTGCCTGGCAAGTGCAAAGTCATGAGTTTGAACCCTGGCCTTACCAAAAAAAAAAAAAAAAAAAAGGTTTTGAAGGCAATCTTAAAATTTTGTGAAAATTGAGATAAATGAGAATGCAAAGATTCCCAAAGATCACCAAGAATGGGTTTCTAAGAGGTCACAGCCCTAAGTGTCAGATATGCATTCTCTAAGTCCTCATGGGGTCACAGCTGAACTTCTGGGCCACCAAAGTGCTGGGGGACATTTACAGCTCCTTGGCTGGAGCTCTGGAGTGCGTGGCTCTTTCCCGGAGCCGGCATGTCTGTGTTAAATAAAGCCAGGCCTATAGGGCTTTCCCCAAAGACAAGCCTGAGCAAGGCCCTGGAAGGGAGATTATGTTTAGACACAGCATGAGTCACATTTTCCCCTTTCCTTCCCATCCCTATCAGCAGGATGACACCAAGAGGCCCAGGTCTGGGAGGAAGGGCATCCCTACAGGGGCTGCAGAAGGGCAGTCATCTCACTTTCTGAGAGCACAGCTTCCCGCACATTGCCAATCTCTGCATTTGTCTTTTCTCTGTGTTCTGTTTCTGTCCAGAAATTATAAAAATCACAAGCCACAGAGCGGCTCCTGGCAATGGCAGAATAAACACTGCAAACACATTTTAAGCTGCTGCTGTAACAGTATGTTCCCTGGAAGTCTGCCTCAAGGTGGGCTTGGGGAGAAACAGCGCATGTCTGCCACCTTTGCCCGCAGGGCTGTCACCCATTCCCACAGCCCTCTACTCCGAGGTCTGGTTCCTGAGCCCTGCAAGGCTCCACCTGCACTGCTACCCGCCTGGCTGCCAGGGAAATTCCTGCTTGCACACAGAAGAGCCCTTGTGCCAGAGGCTCGGCCCCACGTGCTGAGGAGGTGAGCAGGCAGCCCTTATCTTCACTCCGTTCTGCAAAGCAGAGGCTATCTTTCAGAGACCTGACCTGTATTCATTCCCTGCGGATTCCTCCCCAGGCCTGGCTCTTGCTTCCAGATGAGTAAGGTGGAGAAAGAAGGGAGCTCCTTGATCTGGATGGACAGTGGCAGCCTGGAGGCCATGGGAAGACCTGAGTCATTTTTATGCTGCCCTGGCTAGTGTGCCCCCTGGATGTGTCCCCCTCACATGTCCCTGTGCCTTCCTTTGAAGGTGGGACTGGTAGGAACCAGAGGCCTGGCTCTTCTGCTCCTGCAACTTCAGTAACTGCAAACCCAGACACACATGCCCGTGAGCAGCTTTTTGTGGGTTTCTTGTCTCATTTATAAAATAAGGACCCTGAACAGATTATTAAGAACAACTAAATAATGTTTAACTCTAAAATTTAATATCAAATACTTGCTTTGGCAGCACATACACTAAAATTGGAAAGAAATAGACTAGCATGTCTGTGCACAGGGTGACATGCAAATTTATAAGGTCTTCCATAACTCAACCTACCCTATGCATCACATTGTACCTCACATATAGGAGTAGTTGTTACGTGTTAATCATGACTTTAGACGATGCACTGAATTGCCACACTGTACACTATAAATTTGTATCGTTATCAATGAAAAGTGACCAGACAAAAGGAAAAGGTAACATTACTGGCAATATAAGCGATGCTATTTTGGAAATCTAAGACAGTGTCTAAATCCAGTCCACTCTGGCTACTCAGAGCTCAGTAAACGAGAAAACAGAATCAGGGCACCATCACACCTATTTTTCCCTTCCTACTTCCTGCAGTGCACTTACTAGGTTCTGCAAAGCATAATTCAGCTGTTGTCTGCACAAGCCACACTGTGAAGGTTCCTTCATGTCTTTCTGTTACTTGCCCCACTGATATGCAAACACTGCAAACAAACGGGAGGCTTCAAAAGTCAGATTAAGTATATAAAATGCCAGAAGAATTAAAAAAGAGGCCTTAGTCCTATGTCTAGTCTTATACTTATTAAAAGTACAAAAAAAAAAAAAAAAAAGAGAGAGAGAGAGAGAGAAAGAAACAAAGAAAAAGAAAAGAAAAAAACAGGACAGAGGGTGAATTTGCAATATGGAACAAAATTACCAGGGGTACATGGTAAAGGTGAAGGCAGAATCCTAGCTTTCAAGAACGCCACCGAAGGCCAACGTTGCCCAACACAGCAAGCCCTTCCACCATTTCATCAAGTGATGAGAACAACTTCGTACTACAGTTTAACTAACAGCACAAGGTATGATGACACATGATCCTTCCCCTTGAGGCCCACATTGGTCAGCACACTACCAGGTAAGTAGAGTAAGGCTGTCAAAGACCTAGCACTCAGGGCAGCCCATAGCCACCCTGGATTCTGGGGCTCAGCAGGATACTGGTGGGTTAGGTGCTGCTCAATCTAGAGTCTGTGCTCTATCATTTCCTGTTCCAGGAACACAGGCAAACACCACCTTTTGGCTCAGGTTGCTAATTCTAGCTGGTTCTCAATATGAAAGCCACAAAACAGACTCAAGAACAGGATTTCACCTGATTCTCAGCAAATCCTGAAAGCTTGATGGCTGCAACAGTGTGGATCTCAAAAGTGCCACTAAACACTGAATGCCAAGAGGTGGGCTACTAAACAGTGGCAAGTTTGGGAGGCACTGGAACCTTTAAGAGGTGATATGTTAGGTCTTCAGGGTTGTATCCTTAGAGAGGACGCTGAGATGCTGGTCCCTCCCTCTTCCTGTCTGTGTTTCTCAGGTATCAAGAAGGATGCAGCTTTGCTATTACACCTTTCCCATGCTATGTCCTATCTCTCCACAGGCCCAAAGCACCATGGTCACAGGGCCCTGGCCTGAAACCATTAGCCAAAACCAAGTTTTCTTCCACTTAAATTGTTATCGCAGGAATTCTGTTACACCAACAGAATACTGACTAACACAGTACCAAACCAATGAAACTCCTCAGGATTTGTGTTTCACAAATCAAGATCAAAGTGATATTTTAATGCAGGCGTCTATGTTCAGAAGTGTACACAGGCATCAGAGACTGTCTCCCCCAGCTTACCCAGAGATCTCTCCTTTGTCTGGTTGGTGGACCTCACCACAGGAAGGCTTGCTCGAGTCCGGCTGCCTCTGGAGAAAGGACTTGGTACGTCGCTCTCAGACATGGCATCCAAAGAATCGCCAGAAGTCTCTGATAGATGCTCCACTGGGTCACCCAAATTAGGAGGTTGAGGACTATGAGACAGTTTGGGGCTTCTGGTCTGCAAAAGATATTTTAAAGGAAGTGGGAGAACAGAATTATTCGTTATGTTGATGGATATCTTCAATAGCATCTCTGCCCATCTGAAAAAAAAATACAGCTGGGGGGAAATTTCCATCAAAAGGATTGAATACCAAAAATTAAACATCCAGAAGGTAAGTTTCAATTGTAAAAATTACTGGAGGAAAAATTGTCCAAGTATACCATTAACATTTTTTTAAAATCCCTGAACATCTACCACACAAGTGTCATTTCTAGCAGGGAGCTGAGGACCAGCACACAGTACAGGAAAGAATGATGGCAAATCAATTTCTTTTGCCAGACAAATTCTCACAGTTGTTATCACAACAGATGGAACTGTGTACTCGCACCAGGATAAACTGAATACAAGCAGTCTATTAAAGTCTTACAGCATGCTGTTTTCAAAATCAGTAAACCAAGATATTGAAGGGAAATATTTATGTCACTGTTGAATATTTTTATTTTGAGGGAGAAATCTTGTAAGTAAGATTATATCTAGCTTTGTTTATTACTTTCCTAGCCAACAAAAGTATCTATAATAACTTAATCCATTCACACAACACCTAACTGAACTTTATTCTTTTTAGACACAGGGAATCAAGCTCAGGACCTTACACTTGCCAAGCAGATGCTTAAGCCTCAGCCCTCTGAACTTTCCTTCTAGTTACCAGTGTAGCAATGGCAGTGTAAATACGTAAAATCCTTCTAATCTGTTAGTCAGTAACATTCTTTGGCAAGAACTACATACAGGGTGAATACTGAGGGAGACTCAGAAAACAGACATGTTGGCTGATACCAAAGTTTCTAAACTGTGAGGTTTACATAGAACAAACAACACAAAGCCGGGCGTGGTGGCGCACGCCTGTAATCCCAGCACTCGGGAGGCTGAGGCAGGAGGATTGGTGCAAGTTCGAGACCAGCCTGGGCTACAAAAGTGAGCTCAGGACCAGCCTCAACTGCATAGCAAGACCCTGTCTCAAAAAAGACAAAAAAAAAAAAAAAAAAAAAAAAAAAAAAAAAAAAAAAAAAAAAAAAAAAAAAAAAAAAAAAAAAAAAAAAAAAAAAAAAAAAAAAAAAAAAAAAAAAAAAAGACAATGTATGATTAAAGTACAAATTATATATTGTATGGTATTTCCTTCCATTCCTACGTTCACCTACTGTGCCAGGCACTGGGCTAGGTACAGGGGAAAGAACAATGTATAGCACAAACATGTCCTGCCCTCATGGCATTTGTCACTGAGAAAGGGAACGTACATTAAAGGCAAATTAAAGGTGCAGCAAGGTTGTGTGGCCTGGGCTGGTGCTGGTTGGGTGGAGCTGTATGTGGGTAGAGTCCAAAAAGCCCTTAACTTTGACCTCAAGGAAGAGGTAAGCTTGAGGGGAGGACATAAAGCAGAGAACAGGAATAGAGAGAAAGGCCTTGCAGTGGTAGGAAGAGCATGTGCACAGTCCCCAGGGCAGAGATGAGGAGCCAACACTGGAGGTTCTCAGGGCACAGGCCAGATGGCCTGCAGTACTGGAATCGTGGTGAGGAGTCTCGACTGGACTGCAAGGCAACAGAGCACCACTGAGGTATTTAGGTAGGGAAAGGTGAGGGATGGGTGAGATCTGATCTACATTTGGGATGGTCACTCTGGCTATCACATGAGATTATGCATCTAGAAGAGCAAGGAAAGGATGCTACAAAACTGGGGAATGAATACATTCCCTCATCTTTCCCTTCTCCCGCGAGCCACCCCTGGTTTGCACCACATGACTATAGACACTTCCCACCAGGCTAACAGATCTGCAGCTGAGTTTTTGCTTCCTGGGACTTTCAGAGGGCTCAGGAGCTAGTGGTAGCATGCAGGCAGTCCCCAAAAGCTGGGTTTGCCATTTAGTGGCATCCTTTAGTTTCCTTTCATCCTTCCCAAGGCTACCAATTCAGTGTGAAAGGGCCACATTCCAGGGGACATACATTCAGTGCAGTCACTCAGGGCCTGCTCTCCAAAGGGGCTGTGCTTGACTTCACGCTGTGCTGTCGTTGACCTGAAATTCTTAACAATTTACTGGGAGACCCTGAAGATTACACAGAAAGTCCTGCTGTGAGGCTGTGGCTTCTGCTCTCTTGATGGATGCCACAAGTACTCCTGATACTCGGGGAGACCCCGGTGAGAATGGGGGGGATCAGTTTTTTCCTTTCTTGATAGAAATACAGAGAGACCCTTCTCAGCGGCAGTTCCATTACGTGGGTACCTATGGGACCTCTTAGAACCTTCTGATTAAGGGAAGTGGGAATAAGGTCAATTCTTCCTTGTCTGTGTCCCTTAAGGGATGTGGCATTGGGGAGATGTCTGAACGTTCCATAGGAAACTCAGCCAATTACAAGCCAATCAGATTACAAGCCAAAATGATGGCCAGAAAAGATACCCAGTCATAGGTAAACTGTCTTTGTTTGATTAATTTTTCTGTGTAATTTTCCAAAGTACTTAATTCCTGAGTTTATTTTTCATAAAGTCTGATTCTCTTATGGGGATCAGGCTTTGGCACTCTTTAATAACAAATAATATTTGACTAGGAAGATTAGCCCTAAATCACTGCTTAGCTCACCCAAATTTAGATAAATTCGTGTGGGCTTCAATTAAGTAACTTCCTATTTACTATGCTCAGCAAAACATCTAGTTAAGATGTTCCCATTCCTAACTTCCAAAAAATGGGGAATATTTAGTTGAGGAGCTGGTCAAGGAATACTATTTCCTGAAGCCACGTGGCTCCATTTGCTACCTCTGCAGTTTGGTCATCTGCCTAGGGCAGACACACTACATCTGACAAGCTGTCATTTTGCATTGCAAAAGGCAATAATCCTCACAGAAAATAACAACTAAATCTCCATTTCTTGTTTTGGGCCATTATGGTGGCAGGTAAGTATAAAAATAGAAACACAAGGGCTAGTCTTCTTTTTCCTGACTTCCTCTGTATAGTTAATCAGTTCCAGGTATGCATGCCTCGTGTTGTTTATGCCATTCACTTTCTCACTGAGAATAATCATGGCTGATCAGCAATCTCCTCATACGATACCTTCCCCTGAGGCCAGCCTGCTGCTGAGATGCCAGTTAGAGCAGACAGAAGACACTGGAAATGGCTGACACTGAGGTCAGGCGTCCTGTGATCTGACACATGGAGAGAAGAAGCAACTGGCGCAGGAACACGGCGTCAGCACAGCGCTGGGCACTGGCAGCACTAGGTGCTATGTAGGGCATGTCAGGTATGTTTGAGGGTAATGCTCAGTCTAAAATACAGTTAATGTTTAAGTACTCCCTCTCACTTGGAACATGCCCCATCATTTCTGCTACTTCCTGAGGCAGTTCTGGAAGTCCTCTTTCATGAGTGGCTTTGGTTGTGCTGTTATGACTGCCTCAGTGTGTCAAACTGATTCAAAACATTTACCTTTCAAGGTCATTTTGACCTTGAGGAAGAGTCAGAAGTCAGATAATGACAGATCAGGAGAACAGAGTGGATGAGCACACACTGTAATGTTTTATGTAGAAAGTACTGTAAATGTTTTGAATCAACTCAGGACAGTGAGACAGCCAAGAAAAGACATGAAAGAGGTCTTCCAGAATTGCTCTGGAAAGAGGCAAGGACGATGGGATTAGTGTGTTCAAAACAAGCAGAAGTACTTTCAGGGGAGATTCACAGAAATGTTTCTAAATCACTTCAGAAAGTTAAATGTATACAATTGCTTTTAATCACATTACATATGTGTGCACTGTTGATAAGTAGATAGACACTATTATTATTTATTCAAAACAACTGAACAGGAAGAGCAAAAGACATGTCACTGTGACAGAAGAGGCTTGGGGGACCAAGAGCTGGCATAAATATAATCATGATGCAATGCAAACATGTATTAACAACAACAACAAAAAAAATTAAGGGCAATGGGCAGAGGATACAGAGCTCAGGCAGGCAAGATTCTGACTGGCTGCCTTGAGCTGAACTGTGAAGTTTATGGTTTATGATGATTGGACAAGCAGTTACTACCTCATCTTAGCTGGACCAATCAAATTCCTTCCCCTGGAAATACTGACCTGAACAGAACTTAAGTGTGAGGTCATTTGAAGCTGGTCTAAAGTGGTCAAAGAAAGTGAAGCAAAAGTAGTCTGGTAAAAACAGATAAAGCATATCTGCATAGGAACATGGAGATGGCAGACCCCAACTCTAGTGAGAGGACAAAAGCAGCAGCTTCTGGGCTTGCCATTTTCTATTTCCAAACCACTGTGAAGTTTTGTCAACTAATTCCTCCAATTAGTTCCATCTTTGTTCCTACCTTAATAGGAGATGACTCTGTGCCTTGCAAATGAACTGTCCCAATTCTAATTGTTCCTTCTCCCCAGGCTGCTGTGGTACTCAGAATCTGAGTAATAACCATGGAGAAAGCTCTCTGTGTACTAATTCTTATTATTTTCTATTTCAAGGATTAATGTTTCATGTATGCACAACATGTACATGGTTGCAGTCCAAGAACTGAAATAAAGCCATGGCTGAGGTGGAGCTCAGTGGCTGAACATGTGCTGAGGGAGGAGAAGGAACAAATGTATCAGGCTTTTGCTAAATTGTGCCAGGTGATAGATACATGCTTATTGTCATTCAACCTTCATAGTACCTTCATAAAACAGATTTTCCACAAAATATGTCCCCTATTGCATCTGCTCCATAGAAATACATAGCAAGGTAGTGCTAAGATCCAGTGTCCTGCATGGTATTAACTTGAAAAAGACTGCTATTCTTGCATTTTATCATCATGAGCAAATATCTGCTGAAACATCCACCATATGCATTATGCTTTACTAGCAGATCCAACTTACTCTTTTTTTTTTTTCCCAACTTATTCTTATCTTTTTAACTTTTTATTTTACAGTGCTACTGGATTTAAAACACTAGGGCTAACGAGAAAACGCAGTTGGAGCTACACTCATTGATGGTATTTTTTGTTCTCATTTTCAGACCCTTTAAATTCTAAACTGAAATGCAGAGGTCCAGGAAATGATCCTGAAACGTAGCTTTCCATAATATGTTAATTGTCAGGAACAGTGAGGGGCCTGGTTAGCCAAGACTTCAATTTGCTTCAGAGTACATTCTATCTTGAAAAGCAAAATCAACATTGCCTTAATGATGAAGTTTCCCCTCATCCCAATTAGTGCCCAATTTGCCATAGAGAATTCAGAAATATAATGAAGTTTCCCACATGCAAATATGTTTGGAATGACTCATCCCTAGTGCTCACTAATTGACACGGTTAACTTAATCATGACGTTCAGACACTTGTAGCCTCATTTTTGCACTTGTGAAACTTTCTACTCAATCTAGTCAAAATTCAGACTTCAACTAAAGAGAACTTTCTAGTTGCTAGAAGCAAAGCATTAGGCTAATAAACAATGGGTCACTCATGGACTTCAGCTTTTGTCTACCCTCCCTGCTCCTACTGCTCTAATCTCAGGGAGGATTAGGGAGGATTAGGGGAAATTAATGAACTGTTGCTACAGAAGGTCCAAGTTTCTGAATTGGCTTACAGAGTCCTTCCTAGAGTCCATAGTATTATCACATTCTTCCTAGTCTTCCAAAGGTTTTGAGTTAGGGAAGGGGAAGGAAAGGAGGACAAAGCGCTTTTAAGTGCACCAGGCTTCCACTCAGCCTACTGTCCTTACATAGAGCCACCGTGCGTGGCAGCATCCACTGAGGTCCTCTCCCTCCAGTCTGGGCACATAATTTCCACATGAGCCCTGGGCTCCATGGCCAGGTGAGCCTCAGCCTTGGTCTCTGCATGCTTGCTTGCTGCTTCCTATAGGTCTGTGGCTTAGGGCCAGGAAAACATACGCTGATCCAGTCATCTTCCCAGCACTGTTCCAATGTTAATGGTCGTCCGGGAATAGTCAGGAGGGCCACACTCTGGGTGATGACAAGGGAAAACAAAACATAAGGAGGAGCCGGGCGTGGTGGCACAAGCCTGTAATCCCAGCACTCGGGAGGCTGAGGCAGGAGGATCAGTGTGTGTTCAAGACCAGCCTGGGCTACAAAAGTGAGCTCAAGGCCAGCCTGAACTGCATAGTGAGACCCTGTCTCAAAAAGACGAAAAAAAAAAAAAAAAAAACATAAGAACTGCAGTTATTACAATCCTGTCATTTGCAGGTGGACCTGGCACTGAAGACTCAGAGAAATGATAAGAGAGGAGAATAAATCAGCTTTTATTTTTATTAGAAAACATGGACACAAGCACTACAGGGTTCTGCTTTTAATCAAGAGCAAGAAATGAACTCATAAAATTGAATGTTTAAGTGTATCCCTAGATCTTCACGTTGGCAGGCTATGCCAGGTGTACTAACCACTGGCCACTTGTGGACCTCATGACAAGGTGGATACTTGAGCTCAACCTGAGTTTGAATGCCACCTTCAACTGGGCCCAACTGCCGATTCTCCTCCCCTAAGCTCTGTGAGTTAGCGTCTCCTTTCCACAACTTGGACAAAGGGCAAGTTGTTGTCTCTTGCATTTATTATGAGATTTTTTTTTTTCCTGTATTTTAGGGAAGAGTCTCCAGGGCGTTCAGGGTCTCATTACTAGATAGGACTCATAGTGATCTGACTGTGCACAGCCTCCCAAGAGCTGGGATTATAGGTGGGTGCCACCACACCCAGTCTCAATTGCCCTCTCAACGCACCCAAGGTGTGGGGCTGACATGCAGGGCAGGCCTGTGAATCGAACTCACACCCCTGCTCCTGCTTGCAAGCACTGCAGTCCTCTGAGCTATTTGGCTGACCCTATGATGAGATATTCTTTTTTTCTTTTTTTTTTTTTTTTATGGCCGGCTCAGCCCGCCCTGAAGGCAGGTCTGGCACAGCATGTGGTGCCGGGGATTGAACCGCGGTCCCTGCAGCTGCCTAAGCCTTCCTAAGCAGGCGCTTTAGACCACTGAGCCATCCTGCCGGGCCCCATGATGAGATATTCTTGATAAACTCAGTCTACACTTTATTTCTACAAGGCTAACATTTCAATGTTTTCTTCCCTCTCCCACCAAAAGAGTACCCAGACATTATTCACGATTTTCACCTGTGAAAACAGAACCATGTTTGGTCTGGAGAAAAGGCAGATGACTTAGCAGCTGAGTAATGCACAGCTGTGTCTTCTGTGTCCATGCTTTCCTTCCCTGTGTGTATTACCTTATTATCAGCTCAGAAAGATGCAAGAGCTGTGGACGCCAGGAACTTTGTCCACTGCAGGCAGCATGGAGCCAGTCACAGGAATCTGTGCAGGCAGAGAGCAACCCACCCACCCTGACCCCCTCCTCACCCAGCAAAGTCCTCTCCTGCAGGCACCAGCAAACAAAGGGCAGGGGCACCTCCTATGCAGAAAAGAACTCTTCCTCACCCTTTCCGAGAACATCACTCTTCAATCATACTCTCCACAGGGTGTAATTTGGGTTAGATTCATCTTTTAAGATAATAATAATTTATATTTGCTGTTACGATTGTCAAAAAATTATGGAACTTGTATTCCTCCTCCCAGACTTCCTGGAAAGATTGCCAAGCTTTTGAGATCTGAGGTCACCCCAGGGGGAGTGTTATCTGCCACAGGGGCCATGCTGAGGACCCTTACCCTAATGTAAATTCCGAAAGTAAAGGCAATTGGAAAATGAATCTGGAGAAAACAGGGTTGCTAATCCAGAAGAGGAGGAGTGGATGATTTTTTTTGAGAGCAAAACAGGCAGTGGTTTTATTGTTGTTAATGGTGATACTGATGGTGCTTTTCAAACTGTGGTGAACTGGGTGCCATTTGCAGAGAGAAACTCACTTGGGAATGTGGCTGTGCGCTTAGGGGGCCTGAAACCAGGGTGCCAAGCTGGGCAACCTGGCAGTGCTCCCCATGCACCCGCCCACAAGTAGAGGCCATGGGAAGCCATGCAGTCTGAGTGCCAGGAGATTCAACCCCTAACCAGTCTTATTAGGTAGGACAAAACAAGCTCCTTAGGATCTTCATGACCTCAGTGAGGGGACAGCATGTTCTCTGGATATGTTCAGAATGAATTCCTCAATACCTTCGGAAGCTAAGCCGCACTAATTTGACTTGGAAAAATGAGTGGCAAGGAGCAAGCCTGTACATACTACACCTTTCATATGATCCAGACATCTAGAAAGCACTTGGGAAGTTAGCAGTTAGCAGTATGCTCATGCTCTGGAACACTGCAGGTATACTGAAGTTGTTTTCAGGGCTTTTTGGTATAATTTAGGCTACGGAAGCAATACACCCAAATATTGATAGTGGTTTTCTTTTGATGGCAGCGTTATGGGCAGCATACTTTCTTCACTTCTCCAAAATGAGAATATATTGCCTTTGTGTATCAAAGAATTTACTGAATATTTACTAATTTTTAAAAGAACAGAAGCCGGGCGTGGTGGCGCACGCCTGTAATCCCAGCACTCGGGAGGCTGAGGCAGGAGGATCGATGCGAGTTCGAGACCAGCCTGGGCTACAAAAGTGAGCTCAAGGCCAGCCTGAACTGCATAGCAAGACCCTGTCTCAAAAAGACAAATAAATAAATAAATAAATAAATAAATAAATAAATAAATAAATAAAAATAAAAGAACAGGTCAGAGGAGGGCATGACTCTCACATTTAGGATCCAGGGGCTTCCTGTCTAGGGGTGAGCTGCAGGTGTTCTAGTCCATTCCTATCAAATGGGTACATTCAGTACGTCTGCATCAGGGTAAAGGGCTGGTCCTTAGGGATGGTCCTGGAAATGGTATTGGCGTGTGGCGAAACACATGCTGGGAAGCATACTCTCCTTTTTCACACCATGCACAATGTGGCAAGAACCCAGAACTGCAATGACTTCTCATTCCAAAAAGCTTCAGTTGGGGAAGAAGTGTTCAAGCCTTTATATCAATTCTGGACATGCAGATCCTGCTTCACACAATGAAAAGACACAGTTCCACATCCTGCAGGCCTAATGTCATTATAGTAACTTAATTTTAAGCTCTTAAAATTTGATTCCAGGTGAATTCACAATGTTAGCACTTAGGTGAAACTTCTTGAACATTTTCTGCTTTTTAGTCCTGTCACCATGTAGAAAGAACATGATTCTCCTTGAAGAGGTTTGCTTCTGCCTATGGTAGGTGCCTAAGTCCATGGCCCTGGAGATAGGACATCACACTTCGACAGGCCAGAAGACTGGCTAGACTTTCCAGCCTGAGGGATTAAACACCAACCTTCCCTCTGTCAACCTGGCAGCTCACCTGCGACATGATATAGAGTCTCTTCTGAAATTATTCCCCAAATTGGCTGCTGTCTGCCACCTCCCCAAAGCTAGCCTTAGACACAGGCCATTTAGAGAAGACAGAGACCTCTCTCTCTCTTTCTCCGCTCTATTTAGCATCCTCTCAAGCTCCACATCTGGATCTCACAAACTGCTTAACTCAGAACCCCAGCCCTCTCTGATACTCATTCATGCAATTATCATTCAGTATTATGTTTTTTTCTTTTATTTTGCTCATACAAAATAAAAAAAAGGTAGATGAGGGGCTAGGGAGTTAACTCAGTAGAATAAGCACTTGCCTGGCAAACACAAGGAACTGAGTTCAATCTCTGGTCCCTCAAAAAAAAAAAAAAGAAGCTACATGAAAAAGACCGCCGTATAGTTGTGGACCCTGCCTATGCTGTGAAAATCTGGGTTTTCACTCATACACCTATGAGCAAGCAGTGTTTCTTTTAAAATTTAAAGTGAAGGGGCCCTGCAGGATGGCTCAGTGGTCTAAAGCGCCTGCAGGCGGCTGTAGGGACCGAGCTTCGATCCCCGGCACCACATGCTGCTCCAGCCCTGCCCTCAGGGCAGGCTGAGTCAGCCATAAAAATAAATAAACAAACAAACAAAAGTTCTGAAATAAGAAAAACAATAAAATAAAAATAAAATTTAAAGTGAAGAAGATATTTGGGCTTCTGGAGTCATTATTACTTTGTCATATAATGAAAATTATGTAACATGGTATCTATCAAAAATCCTGAGGCTAAATTTAATGTTGAAGCTAATCATAGTACTGATTATTTCTAAACTTGCTCCTTTATTTAAAGAATGTATTTATACAGGGTCTAACTATGCAGCTCAGTTTCACAGTGATCTGCTTGTTTTCAGCCTCCTCAGCACTGGGATTATAGGCATGCATTACCATGCCCTGTCTTGGTGGCCAGTTCAGCCCACCTGGGGGTGGGCCAGCATGACATGTGGCACTTAGTCCACTGAGCTATCTCACTGGCATGCTTCTTTTTTTTTTTTTTTTGTCTTTTTGAGACAGGGTCTCGCTGTGCAGTTCAGGCAGGTCTTGAGCTCACTTTTGTAGCCCAGGCTGGTCTCAAAGTCACACTGATCCTCCTGCCTCAGCCTCCCGAGTGCTGGGATTGTAGGCGTGCACCACCATGCCCGGCTGGCATGCTTCTTTTTATGAGGTCTTGCCTTTGATTTTTAGAGTATCTGCCCTAGAGTACATATATCCTTATAGAATCAAGCAATCAATTAATTATTTCTTCCTTTCTAAAATCAACAAGGTGTACATCAGAAGGAAATAAAGTGTTCAACAGGCTCTGGTTCTCAAGTCCTGCTGGTGGTAGTCTGTGCAAGGCAGCAGATGCCTTTGGAATTCAAACCCAAGTATTCTCTTTTAAAGGCTTCAGGATAAAAGGTGTCTCTGTGAGGATTGCTGTTATTACAGTGATGAAAGGAAAGGGACCTCCTTGCAAGCTTTGAAATTTCCAGTGAAATACAGCCAGCAGAACATGGAATGCTAAGTACATACCTTAGGAGACTTCCTAACAAAAGCTATTATTAAATCTGTCCCATAGCCTCAGCTTCAATGCTTCTGAGGGACGTGGGTCCCAGAGCTAGGAGTGCGACCCTGAAAGCACAATGGCACGTCTATAAAACAGTGAGGCTTGCTCTGACACCAAAGGCCTCAACCTCAGCGAGGGCATAGCAGTGATTTGGGAGATTTTTCCGATGTGATCACTTAATGGAGCCCTTTCTGGTCCCCGTCGTGGTCCAGGAAGTTCATGTTTGTAATCCCACTGAAAAGTTATTGGAATTCTAGTGAGTTAATTTTAATTTACCACTTCCAGTGCAACCCACAGTGAGAATAAGGACACTAAGGAATGTTTGTACTTATGAGAAACTAAAGGATCTTCAGTCCAGCCACAATGATGGCTATCTAGAACAAAGGCCTTGACTCAGGGCCAAATCTAAGTTTTATTAATTTGTTAAGAAGGGAGTGGCTTGAGCATAAGTGACTGTGAGAACGATGGGAAGTACACAAGTGCCCTGAGCTGGGCGAGGTACTAGGCCTGAAATCACTGTTGCAATATGCAGAGATGAATGTGCAGAAAGAGTAATCTGAGTAACACACCTGAGATAGTATCTGCTGTTCTAGGGTTGGTGCTTCACCTCTGATATGTAATCTTCTGAGCCCTGGGAAGTCACAGACTCTTTCTGGAGAGCACAGGTCTCCATCACGCAAAGGAACAATGGAAGGGGGCTTTAAGGGAAACACTGCTCCATTGCCTTTGCTTCAAAGGCTAGCACCAGCACCTCCACTGGACAGACATACATTGCTTAAAGCCAGCTGAAGAGATAAGGATATGTCCTAGATGGTTCTGCACACATCAACATATGGGAAATAGGGCCAGGTTAAACCAAAATGGAGACAACTGCTCCTCCTTCAAGGAGAGTCACCTAGGTGATTGATCCTCCGTACTCACTGCTCCAGAGTGGGGAAAACCAAAGGGAGCGGGACCAGAGGGGCTGCTGTTGGCTGTCTGGGGCCACCAAACCTTCCTCACTTGTGCCCAAATTCCTTCCATACATCTTGGAGATAGAGTTTGCTATTATTTTCTCACTCAGACTATAAACACGCATATACACCACCACCACTACCACCAGCTGAGCAATTTCATAGCTGTCATTTGCAAATGAAAAAATACTTAATGAAAGTTCTGACTAGCTTTCCTGATCAAAAATTTCTTTCTTAGCCGGGCGTGGTGGCGCACGCCTGTAATCCCAGCACCCGGGAGGCTGAGGCAGGAGGATTGGTGAGAGTTAGAGACCAGCCTGGGCTACAAAACTGAGCTCAAGGCCAGCCTGAACTGTACAGCAAGACCCTGTCTCAAAAAGACAAAAAAAAAAAAAAAAAAAAAAAAAAAAAAAAAAACCCAATTCCTTTCTTCCTCTAATCCTGCTATGTTAAAGAACACCTGGGTTTAGAGAAATAGCAAACAAAATTAAGAATGACAGAGAGCTGAGCATGGTGGCACATGCCTGTAATCTCCAGCACTTGGAGGCTGAGGCAGGAGGATCAGTGCAAGTTCAAGACCAGCCTGGGCTACAACAGTGGGCTCAAGGCCAGCCTGAACTGCAGAATGAGACCCTGTCTCAAAAAGACAAAAGAAAAATGAAGAATGGCAGTGCTTGCTGCTCTTATCATCTTATTTTATAGAACAGACTCAAACAATCACTTGTACTGGTGGTGCAACTCCATGTGAAACTTTTAGAGCCTCAATTTTCACTGTAATGAAATAACCAGAGGTCTTGGGGGTGCAGTTCAGTGGTAAAGCACTTGCTTAGCATGTGTAAAGTCTTGGGTTCCTTGGGCCGGGCGTGGTGGCGCACGCCTGTAATCCCAGCACTCGGGAGGCTGAGGCAGGAGGATCGCTGTGAGTTTGAGACCAGCCTGGGCTACAAAAGTGAGCTCAAGGCCAGCCTGAACTGCACAGTGAGACCCTGTCTCAAAAAGACAAAAAAAAAAAAAAAAAAAAAAAAAAAAAAAAAAAAACAAAGTCTTGGGTTCCATCCCCAGAACTTATTTTTTAAAAAAAGTATATATCAATAAATAAAATTTAGAGGCTGGGGATATGGCTCAGAGATACAATGCTTGTCTAGTAAGCTGGAAGCCGTGGGTTCAGTGCTGGGCAACACAATGAAAAAATAAACTTCTAATAAATAAAATTTAAAAATTGGAATACCTTGTAACTATAGTTGCAAGGACAGCAATCTGTGAACTGTGAGTGGCACAGCACAGTTAGCTCCCCAACATAGTACCCTCTCCTTAGGGTGGATGTAGGCAGCTTAGCTTTGGTCAGATAAAGGAGGTCTGATACATCCCAGAAGAGGCAAGAAAGGTAGGACCAATGCTTCTTTATGTTTCCCCTCTGGCTTTGGTTTCTGTTCTAAAAATAGGGAAGGAAGTCAGTCAATGGCTATGTAAAGTGGCAAGGAAGGGCCCACAGGGCATTCTTGCTCCATTCTGCATTTCATTTAATGCATAATATATGTGCAAGGAAATGTAAATATGCCTCTATTTTGCATGGATGGTAGAAATGTGAAAACAATTAAGAACTCATGGAAAACTTATAGGCAAAGAAACACTCATCAGAATCGAGATCCTGTAGGCTATGACACAATTATTCTTTTTAGTACATCTAGCCCACATTTAACTTTTATGTCTATCTGTTTGGGCAGGAACTTTCTAATTTGAGCTTGTTATCCTAAAAAAGAAAAAAAAAAAATCAAAGGGACTGATTATTTAAAAAGGGAAGGTGAAGAGGTCAGTAGGGTCACTGGAGAGTGACAGGAAGGGAGGGAAGTCAACTCTACCCAAAGGCCAGACAATGCGGCACTTCTAAGGACAATGCTTTTCAGGCCTCACAATGAAGACCAATGTGGATGTCTAGGAGACCAATGAGAAATGGTCCATGTTTCGGGGACAAAAGGGGTGGGGCGGCCGTGTGCCACAGTGTCATCTGGCATGGGAATCCAACATCAAGCCGAATGGTTGGGAATCTCCCATTTCAACATTCTAAGCTAACCCATATAAAAGAGCACTGAGGTTTATGGGAAAATCAATAATAAGCCGACAATTTCCTGGGGTCAGATTGCCAAGAGTCAGATCTCAGCTCCACCAATAAGTGCCTATGCGGTCTTAGGGCCTAAGTTACTCAACTTTTTGTGCCTTGTTTCCTCATCTCTCCATGGGGATCACTGTAGGCCTAATTCCCACTGCTCTCAGTCATTACCTGTACAGTGCCCAGCACAGTCTACTAATGCACCGCAAGCTCTAGACTCGTGTTCGCTCCCATCATCCTTGTTATTCCAGTGTCTACCAGTAAAATGATCTGGACCCAGGACTAGAGGGGTTGAAGCTGAGCACAGACTGGGCTTCCTCCACTGAGCCTGTGAGAAGGGGGCAGCGTTCTGCATTACTGACCAGGATGCGCCAATTATTTCAGTGTATCATTTTTCAGGTGACTGTGCCAAGACACCTGACTTGTTATTGCATTACTGCTGATTCCAAACCCGTGTGTGGGAAGGTATTAAATATTTCAAAGCGAGCATGCAATTAGTGTTCTCTTGCATATCAACTCTCATTGCTTAAAAAGGCACACGTGTCACAAGGCTGCAGGCACTGGCATTGAAAAGGGCTTGGGACAAACAGGGAAGAACAGGCAGTCTGGTTTTGTCACCACCATAGATTAGAATGCCACATACTGATGAGTAAAAAAGTGCCACTTGATGCAGAAAAAGAAAAGGAGAGTACTAACTCGCTGTGCAGCTTCGATTTTCATCAAGTACCTTTGAATATCAAGTTCTGCCTGGAGAGAGCTCAGCATGCACTGCAAAGCCTGTAGACCAGGAGAGAAAGAGAAGGGGGGGCGGGGAGGAAGAGAAAAGAGAATGACACATGGAAAAATAAAGAACAGAAATAAAGACCAGTGGACCATCTATTCAAGATAAAAACACATTGCAGTTACCCCTCCTCCCAAAAGAAAGAGAAAAAAAAAAAATGACAGTTCCTTCCTTATGTTTTCCAAAGGAAGGCTGAAAGCAAGTCTTAACTAGCAGTTACTTCTCTCTGAAGTACCTTGTTTCCAGGCGTCTGAGTTCACCTCCTACTATTTGAGTGTCACAAGGACCTTGGTCCTGAGGCTGTCCCAGAGCCTGCCCCTCCCAGTCCCACACCAATACCTTCCTCAGTAGGAAAGCAGTTAGGTGGTGACGCCCAAGGCTTCGAGGTACAAGGCTTCATCTCAATTGGCATCTGTCACTGGGATGCCAGCCCTCTGCTGCCCTATGAAAGGGGGCCTATTGTGCCACACCCAGGAGGGATCTGCAGAGGGACAGCAGCCTTATACTAGTATCTGGATCTAGGGGCCCCTTCAGTTTGCTGTACTTAACATTTCACGTCTCTTTGGTTTGATTCACTAATTTTTATTTTTATTTTTTACATATTTATTTTTTGTGTGTACTGGGAACCAAACTCGTGCTCCAGCAGATGTGGCTGCCACTGAGCTGCATTCCAAGCCTTTGATTCACTAAGTTTTAGGCAACCTAATGTTTTTAAATTTTGTGCTTTAAAAAAGGAGAGGGCCTGGCAGGATGGCTCAGTGGTCTAAAGCGCCAGCTTGGGGAGGCTTGGGTGGCTTCAGGGACCGAGGTTCAATCTCCAGCACCACATGCTGCGCCAGCCCTGCCCTCAGGGCAGGCTGAGCTGGCGATAAAAATAAACAAACAAAAGTTCTGAAATAAAAATAAAAATAAATAAAA
Source organism: Myocastor coypus (assembly GCA_004027025.1). Lineage (NCBI taxonomy): Eukaryota > Metazoa > Chordata > Mammalia > Rodentia > Myocastoridae > Myocastor > Myocastor coypus. The sequence continues at coordinate 43,810 of PVJA010014126.1, forward strand.
TAAAAAATTCTGAAAATAAAATAAAATAAAAAATTCTTGGGGCTGGGGAGATAGCTCCGAGGCACAAGTGCCTGCTGGGCAAGTGCAAGGTCGTGAGTTCAAACCCTGGCCCCACAAAAAAAAATTCTTAAAAATAAAAATAAAAAAGGGGAAATTTCCTGCCCCACTTCTGCCCAATGCAGCACCCTCACTTGGTGTATTATTGTCTATGCATTCAGATCTTCCTTTGTGTACTACCAACATACAGAAGCTTCTGAATACCACTGAAATTGAGTTGCACAGTGTCCAGGATCCCTATCTGCACTTTATACAAAATTTCACAGGGTTAAACTTAAAGGTTTACTTCTGGCTTGGTTTGTAAGTTGGAGACTTCCTGAGTCAAATTTTGACTACATATTTTTTAATTTACCAGTTGATAAATTTCATTGTTAGTTCTCACTTTGTTCAAGACTCGAGGAACATAAAGTGCTATTTTTTATTAAATTTCTAAAGACTGCCTTCTGTCCTGACTTTTGAAGTCACATGATGACTATTTAGTTTCCACAAACTCAACTTAAGTCACACACCATGTAAGGGTGACACAACAGATGGTAATATGTTATTGGAAGGACTAAGTGAGACTGAAGCATGTAAAACACTAGGCAGTATTCCTATGCAAATGACAGGAATTTGAAGCCTATTCCCCTTAACTGCATTATTAAAAATGCTGTTGTTTAAAAAATGGACAATAAACATCAACAATCTCAGCTTTTAAGGCCCTTCTAATTCCGTCCTTCTATTTGGACCAATTGACCCTAAGGAGATGAAGGCCAGTAGTCCACCCGTAAGGTAGGAGGCTTGGTGTTGTGTTTACAAACAGTGGTGTGTACTCATAATGAAACTAACTAAACAAGTAGCTACTAGCAACGCTATACCACAGAATGAAGCTTACACTTGCAATTAAGTGGGTAAAGTAATAAAAAAAAAATTTTTAAGGGAAAGGGATATGTACTTTTTTGACCTATGAATCTAAAGATCTAGAATACATCAAAATAATAGAGATATTCTATGTGGGTCACTGGATTGCAAGTGACTCTTTTTATTCTTTCCAGACTGTAGGTATCACCCTTGTAACAAAAAAATAACAAAGTATTGCTCAAAGTCATGTAGGACTTGTCATCAAATTATTTGTGCTTGCTTTTCTGACTTGTTTTTACCTCTAAACACTTAACATTGAATACGATATAGATAGCCATAGACAAATTTAAGATGAAAAGGAAAACAAGGTTTAATTCCCTTGGGAGTTCTACAAATGGGAATTACTGTAAGATGGCAGCTAAACACTTACTGGGACTGTTTTGCTTTCTCACGCTGTGCTGTGTCCCTTGCACCACAAGGGGGTGCCACGAACCTGGCCAGTGCAATACAGTCCCTAGCGTGATGGAAAGCAGCAGCTGGAATCCAGACCTGCAGGGAACACACACTCTCCTCACTGGCGGTCTCTAGCCAGTCTGTGAAGACATCACAGTAGGCTGACCACTTGCACATTTATCCCCAGTGACAGAAGGGGAAGCTGATTTTTGCAAGTCAGACAGATTTAATAGTTTCCATTAAACAATCAATTTAGGCACTTGACACAAAACTAACATATACAACACAAGCAAACATGAGGGAAACAGTTTCAAAGCAAACAGTTCTTCTAACCTAAAAACACAGTCTATCATTAACTTAGGTAATAAACACAATTTCAGATCTTTTGGATTTAGGAGGAACTCTCCTTTCTTTTTTTAAAAAATGCATTTAGAATATTGTCTACAGGGTTTCACTATGTAGATCTGTTATGGTTTATGTCTAGTTGTCCCCCCAAAGCCTCATGGAGTCATTGGGCGGGGACTTCTAGAGTTTGAGACTTGATCCATGATCCCTGGGATTATGGGTTTTAGTACTGATGGGATTATGGGTGGAAGTACTTCTGGGATTATGGGTGTAGCTTAGGGTGGGAGCTAAGGCGGAGAGCCTGAATGTAATATAAAGAGAGACAGAGAGACAGACTGTAGCTCTAGCTGTTGCTGCTGCTCTGCTGCCCTGATTGACTGGCTGCCTCTGCTGCCATTTTGCTGCTGTTCCGCCTCCATGAACTGGACGCTCTCCACCCTGCTCCACTCAGCCTTGGGCTAGCCGAATATGGACTGAAACCTCTACCAACTGTGAGCTAAATAAACCTTTCCTTCCTTCATTTTGAGTGTCAGGTATTTGTCCCAGCAACGAGCAAAAAGTAACTAAAACAAGATTGGACTCATAGTAATTATCCTGTTTTCAGCCTCCCAAGAGCTGGGATACAGGTGTACACCACCATGCCAAGTCTCAATGGCCATCTCAGTGCATCCATGGGCAGGGCCCAGCACCGCACGCTGGGGATCGAACTCCAGCTACTGTGCTCTGTCTAAGCAGGCACTTCTAGTCAGCTGAGCTATTTGGCCGGCCCTCAGATCTTTTGGATTTAAAAATAAAAGTTACACAATTGAGAAACCCAATTACAACATAAATCCTTTTTAAATGTTTAAAATGGGATAAAATTGCACAGCCTTATGAGAGTCAGGCTACAATGATAATCTTAAGAGATAAGGGCAAGCAAACACAAGAGGCTATAATTTCTAAGAAAAAAATTGAAAAAATAAAAAGCTTAGGACATATGTCTTACGAATTTGTAACCCTAAGATTTTCTAATTTTCTAAAAGGCCCGGTGCATCCTAACTAATCCTACAGTGAACACAGAGAGTGACTGAAAACATACTTTTTGAAAACAGGCAGAACTAGGCTACTTGTTGGACATATCACCTCTGGTATGCTTCATTTGCAGTGTCATCCATAAGATAAGAAGAATAATGTTGAAAATGTTCAAACCAGTGCCTAGTATACAAGTACTAGGTCTCACAAGAGCCTGGTAAGTATGCCACCCTGGTGCAGGAAGAAAGACTGATCTTTTAACCTGAAAACACTTGGACGAGTTTGTGTTCTCTAAAACTGAAAAATGAATTTTGGGAACGAGACGGAGGTTTAGAATAGAAAATTTATGGGGAAAGAAAGCTTCTGTCCAAGAGGGGAACAGAAGGGTGGCTCGAGTGGGTTGCCCCTGAAATTGTCTTTCTTTAAGGGTCTTATAGGGCAAAACCATGTGATAAGGCAGAACTAAGGTGAAACTAGGGGAACTTGCTTAGGTGGTCATGAGGTGGGACAAAGTCATGGTTGATCAATGAGATTACGAGCATCACTGTTCAAGTAAAATTGATTAAATCAGGAGCCAACTGGGAAGCAAGTCATGTAACAAATGGGCATGAATACAGAATAAGGGTTCTTGCTGTTGGGGTTGAGTTCCTGACTCATTTAGGCTCTTTCAGGGCGATTGATACTCATTTAGAATATCAATCCCTGATACTGAACTTTAAGTGAATGGGCAGCTGCATTTCTTTACTATTTTGTTTCAAGGTCTGGTGCCTGTCTCTTGCTTTTTATATTGCCTTTGAGGGCCTGGCCCTATCTGACTGCCTATCCTGTAAGAACCCCAGCTTTTGTGACAGTACAAGAGGAGCAAGGAAGCCCCTGCGCCCCTCTGCCCCGCCTCTGCGTTCCCGAGACTAACTTCCTGTCCCAGCCCAGCCCAAACCCCACCGCTGGGAGCTGAGCCTGCGCACCCGCTGCGGGTAAGCCCCTGCGCCCCTCTGCCCC
>PVJA010014127.1:0-48083 GCA_004027025.1 Myocastor coypus
TCCCCATCTCCTTCATGGCAAACTTCCGGATCTCCTTAAGTGCCCGAGGGGCGCGCTTTTTGAAGCCTACTCCGTGGATGCGCTTGTGAATGTTGATTGTGTATTCTCGGGTCACCACCTCGTTGATGGCAGAGCGGCCCTTTTTCTTCTCTCCACCCTTCTTTGCGGGAGCCATTCTGCCGGGACCAAGTTGGAAAGGGAGAACCACTGTTTTAGGGGCTGTGTCTTCCTTGAGAATATCAAAGAAAGGACTTAAATCATGCGTAGTTAGATTAAGAGCTGAGCAGAGCCAATTATTATTACTAAGAAGCTCTGCACAGCAGAGAAACAGGCAGAAAGAAAAAGGAGAAAGGGGCTTTATATCCTTTGAAAGGACACAGGAGAGAATTTGGGGAACATAAGGAATTCTCTGAATTGGAACAAAAAGAGGCTGAGGCTTTTATGGCCTTTTGCCAGGGATGGGGTTTGAGCAGGGATATTTAGATTTACTTGAGGAGCTGATTGGGGCCTTCCCTGAGGTGGCAGGACTGGTGGAAGGAAATTGCACCATGGGCTAAGTTAGAGAAGAAGGGGGAAGGTGTTCTTTGGGAAGATCAGCTGTTGTTTTAAGGGCTTCAGCCATATTAGATGATTCAGCAATTCATAGAAGAGCCAGAACCTGTCAATTAGGACTGCAAAACAAGCGATCAAACTTACTAAGAACTAAAGGAATTTTAGGAAATCTTTTAAAATATCCTTATTATGGTAAATCTTCAAAAATATGTCTTTTTTTTTTTTTTAAAGCAAACTTCTAATCTTTAGGATGGAAACAATCTTATAGATTCAGCACCTTTAGGGGAAAAGTTTTTAGTGTCAGTTGTAATGGAGATAGAGAACCACTCTATTTCCTATTTTTTGGAGAGGTGCTAGCCCTAGAGGAAGGGCACTTTGTATACGTTCCATCCCCCCAGGTCAGTAATCCAGCGCCTTTGCCTGCCCTGCCCAGAGGCCATCCACACTTGCCTTTGAAAAGCCCTTCACAGGAGGTTCCTTAGTGTGAGGGTTAGCACTGGGACTCTGAAAAGTCCTTTACTTATTTTTCCTTGAATACTGAATTCCATCTCAGGTAATTTGGTTTAATCTGTTGAACTCAATAGGTGTGGATAGATCCAAAAGCCTTTAAATTGCTCTCTGTTATTTCTAAGCTTTTTAATTTTTGCCAAGAGAAAAATAACCAATTAAGCAACAGGAGTAGATGGGGTGATTTGAGCAATGGTTTTGGTAGATTGAATAATAACCTTGATTTCTCCTGTATAATCTGCCTGGACGACTCCTAGCAAAAACCTGAGATCTTGCAAAGAGAGACTGCTGGCCCGAGAGATAGCTCACTGCCTGCTTTGACAAGCACAGGGGCCAGGGTTCGATCCCCAGTCCTATATGCTGTGCCAGCTCCCTGCTGAGCCAGGAAACAAATCCCATCATGGTGGCACACATGCCTGTAATCCCAGCACTGGGGAGCCTGAAAACAGAAGGATCACTTACAAATCCAGGCTGTGTAGTGAGACCCTGTACTAAATACATATGTGAAAAAACCAAGAAAGTGAGACTGCTGCAGCCTAGCAGAAGCCCAACTGTACCCTGAGGCATATGTTCATATACTTTAGTAAGAATAATTTGGGGTGCCATTTCAGTGGTTAATAGAAATCTGGAGGAACTGAGGTGCAAGCCTCCACTGTCACTTGTTGCTAGCCAGAGGTCATAGACATATGTGGTGGGGGAGGGAAAGCACCCCCATTATTTGATGGAGCCTTATTGAGGCAGGCCCCAATGAAGTTTCCCTGAATGATCGGCATTCCATAGAAGTTTTTGATCTCTGTTCACTTTTCCAATGGTACCCTCAGCACACCTCTTGCACATAGGTTGGAGGGTTTTATTGAGGAGATGGATAGTGGCGGTGCTGCCAAATTAAGGGATGCCTCAACCTTAGAAGGAAGTTTCCTTCAGGCCCCAGTGATAGCTATCTTAGTTTGCTCATATATTTGCGATGCAAAGGACCCTCCACTGTTAGCATATCTTTTGTAATGGCTATGTTGTGCATTTTGAGCTTCCTGGTCCTTCTAATATTCAAAGAAATTTCCTTTTCACAATAAATAACCTCCTGGGTTCAACACATAAGACTTCTCTGGTGGGGAAGGATCCCTTTCATTCCCCATTGCTCTTTCTTTATTTGATGGAGCAAGGGGTTATGGGCTCTCAACATAGAAACCAGAACAGAATCCAGTATTAAAATTTATGAGCCTTTATTACTGAGCTCAGAACCACTTGACTATACTCATGCAGAACAGGACAAACAGAGAGAAGCCTTAGAAGTATATGTGTTTTAAAACCAGAAACCACATCCTGTTTTGTAAACAAATTTGTCATTTAACACAGGACAGTAGCTTTAGGGACACTGTGATCATTACTCAGCATACATTCTTTCTGGAAGCATTGTTTAGTTCTTGTTTAACATATATCTGTATAAACATGGTCTTGACTACCACAGCAATACTTTTCAGTTAGTTAACAGCACTTACTTATTTTGTATAGCTAGAAACATTTCAACCTTTACTTTGATTTTCTAGTCTATTCTAGGAACTCTCAGTCTGTTGATGATTTATGTACACTACACCAAGCCTTCTTGTGGTCTTACAAGGAAGCGGAGTCACAGAAAGTTGAGTGGAGTAATTTTTTACATCTAGTTTTACGTTAACTCATCACAAAAGGCTAGAGGGTTTAAGCTCTATTCTTTTCTGATATTTCTTTCTTTTTTATGCATTTAGTACAGGGTCTCACTGCTTAGCTTGGAGGACTCATAGTGATCCTCCTGTTTTCAGCCTCCCAAGAGTTAGGATTACAGGTGTGCCACATACCTAGTCTCAAACACAGTCTCAGAGTAACTTGGGGGTGGGGCAGGCATAGCACGCTGGGGATGGAATCTTTGCCTAAGCAGGTACATTAGTCTGCTGAGCTATCTGGCTGACCCACTTAATCTCTACTCTTTTGGGTGTCATATCTCCCTCCTCTATGTCCTGCTCTTGCTCAGGACTTGATTTTAAAGGACAGCTCTGAGTTAAATCCTTTGTGTTTGAAAAACCCCTTTTAACCACAATCCAGAAAACAAAAGTAAAGACAGTAATCAAGCCTTCCACAACCACTCAACATCTACATATGTCTCTGGTTTTTGAGATTTTATTTATCCCATTTTTAAAATGTATTTAGAACAGAGTCTACAGGGTCTCACTACACAGATGGATTTACAGAGATCCTTCCTCTTTTTCAGCCGCCTAAGCCCTAAGTGCTGGTAGTACAGGCGTGCCTTACCACTCCCAGTCTCAATTAAGGTTGCAGCAGGCTCTGGGGGCAGGGCTGGCACACCAGGAATGAACCTCCACCCCCTGCTCTCTGTCCCATTTTTGGCTCAATATAACTTTCGTCTTTTTTGTTTCTCTCAAACCTATTTTCTCTTAAAAGATCATTTTTCCCTCTGGCTCTAATGAGGCCATTTCTGGCCCTAATGAGCCTTGACCTCCACATTTTATACCTAATGTGCCAGTTCCAATGCATGTCTGTGCTGAATACTAGGTCTAACCAATTCACTTGCTTCGCTAATGGGTACTCTTTGGAAGTATTCCTGCTGCCCATACATATCTCACACCAGGTGTCCTGCTTGGGTGCCAAATGGTGGGATTGTTTGGTCTCTCAGTGTGATCTGTTGCACCCAGGAAGAAATGGCAGCAGGAATGGGGAAAAGATAGACGAGAAGACAATAGCTAGGTTAGGTGGTAGCTTATCTGTCTGGTTGGTGAAACAACCCTAGTGACTAATACCTGACATTAACCAGTCAGGATGTTTTTCTCAGGACTGAGATAGTTTGACTGCTTAGGCACTGAGGCCTAGTCCAGCTTTCACACATTTGTCAATTTTCCAGCTTCCTTGGCTCCCAACAATCTTTAATCCAACAAAAATTAAAACATAAATCACCAGAATTTGTGGGATGAGGTGAAAACAGTTCTCAGAGGGAAATTTATAATGGTGAACTCACACATCATGAAAACAAAGTAAGAATAAATACATACCCTAATGCTGCACCTCAAACATCTAGAAAAAGAACAGCAAATCAAGCCCCAAACCCAAAGCTGAAAGATGCGAGAAATTATAAAGATCACAGTAAATATTGATGCAATGGAGACTAAAATATCCAAAGAATTAATGAATCAAATAGGTGGTTCTTTGAAAGATTAAAAAACCTGATAAACCCCTATCCAACCTCATTTAAAAATGAAAAACTCAAATTCAAACAATAAGGAATAAAAACAATGAAATTACTACAGATTCTATGGAAATTCAGAAAATCACCAATAACTACTTCAAAAATTGTTACTCTCACAGGACAGAAAACACAAAAGAAATGGACAGATTCCTACAAAGGTATAAATTACCAAAACTGAAACAAGAAGATATAAAAATTGTGAATAGTCCAATATCAGTCAATGAAACCTAAACTGTAATAAAAAATGTGACAACAAAGAAAAGCCCAGATTCTGTTGGATTCACAGCTGAATTTGACAAAAAATTTAGACGAGTTCTCACCTTTCTTTAAAACTTTATTTATTTATGTTATGGCGGGCTCAGCCTGCCCTGGGAGTGAGGCTGACACAGCACATGGTGCTGGAAATCCCTGAACTGTGGTCCTTGCAATTGCCTAAGCTTGCCCAAGCAGGTGCTTTAGACCGTTGAGCCTCTCGCCGGCCCTTTGACAAGAAATTTAGAGAAGATTTAATCCTAATGCATTAAATAATCCCAGTACACTCTTCAATGACATTGCAAAGGAAGCAATACTTTCCAATTTATTTCTAGAGGCAAGTATTACACTGAAACCAAAATCAAGGAAAGACTCAACCAAAAAAGGGAACCATAGGCCAATGTCCCTCATAAACATAGATTCAAAAATCCTCAATAAAATACTATCACATAGAATGTAGCAAATCATTAAGAAGATTATAAACCATGACCAGGCAGGAATCATGCAAATCCATAAATTTAATATACCATATCAACAGAGTCAGAAACAAAAGCCACACGATCAACTCAATAGATGCAGAAACCCTTCATTTTGTGTGTGCTGAGGGGTTTTCTCTTCTTTCTTTCTTTCTTTCTTTCTTTCTTTCTTTCTTTCTTTCTTTCTTTCTTTCTTTCTTTCTCCATAACAGGAATTGAACTCAGGACCTGGAGCTTGCCAGGCAGATACTTATGCCACTGAGCTATATACCTGTCCGTAGAGAAAAAACTTTTGACATAGTCCAATACTCATTGACAATATTTTTTTTTGTCTTTTTGAGACAGGGTCTTGCTATGCAGTTCAGGCTGGCCTTGAGCCCACTTTTGTAGCCCAGGCTGGTCTCGAACTCACACTGATCCTCCTGCCTCAGCCTTCCATGTGCTATGATTACAGGCATACCCACCATATACAGTCTCAGACTCCATCTCTGTATGCCTCAGGAGTGACGCCAGCAAGGCATGTTGGAGATCAAACTCTGGCTGCTTTGATCTGCCTAAGCAGGTGCTTTAGTCCACTGAGCTATCTGGCTGGCTCTTAGCAAAAGTAATTAGACAAGAGAGAGAAATAAAGAAATAGGAATTGAAAAGGTAGAAGTGAAATTATCATTATTCACAGATGACATGACACTCTACATGGAAGACCCACAAAAATCCATCAAGAGACTTCTAGAATAAATAAATTCATTAGTATAGCCAGATACAAAGTCAACATACAAAAATCAATAGTATTCTTGAACACAAACTCACTGAGAGAACAATTAGAGAAACAATGCCTCGCACAATAGTATCTGAAAAAAAATTAAATACTTAGGAATTAATCCAACAAAGGAAGTAAATGATCTATTCTATACAATGAATATTACAACACTCTGAAAAAAGAGATCAAAGAGGATTTCATAAAATGGAAAGATATTCCTTGCTCTTGGATAAGAACCAACATTGTGAAAATGGCCATACTCCTGAAATTGTTATACAGATTTAATGTAATCCCTATTAAGATACCATCAGCATATTGCACAGATCTAGGGAAAACATAACTAAAATTCATCTGGAATCAGAAAAGACATGGAATACCAAAGGAAACCTTGGCTATCAAAAGCAAGGCAAGAAGCATTACAATCCTTCACTTGAAATTATAATACAAAGCTATAGTGAAAAAATCAGCATGGCACAAAACAGAACTGAGGACCAATGGAACAGGGTAGAAGATACAAACACAACTACAAAGCATAGTAAACCACTTTATCTTTGACGAAGAGGACCAACAGGTTCACCATAAGATGACGTATTTTAAAAATGGTGCTGGAAAAACTAGCATTTCACATTTCTAAAGGCTAAAATAGACCCATGTCTACCACTATGCACGGAACTATAGTCAGAATGGATCAAATATTTGAATATTAAAATTGAAACACTAAATCTACTAGTAGAGAAAGTAGGTGTAATTCTTGAAGACATGGCGATAGGCAGAGAGTAGAACCTCTGGGCATCTGAGATGAATACACACTTCTCAGAGGAAGAAAAAAAAATGGCAAATACATACATGAAAAAAACGTTGACCAGCACTGGTCAATTAAGAAATGCAAATTCAAAAAATGCTGAGATTCCAACTCACTCCAGAAAGAATGGCTATCATAAAGAAATCAAACAATAACAAACGCTGGAGAAGTTGTGGTGAAAAAGGAACCTTTCTCCACTGTTGATGGGAATGTAAACTCATGCAACAATAATGGAAATCAGTGTAGAGACTTTTCAAAAATTAGAATTAGAAAGCCCATTTAACTCAGCTATTTCCCTTCTTGGTATTTTTCTAAAAGAATAGAAAACACCATACCACAGTGATATTTGTACACCCATGTTTATAGCAGTACAATTTGTCATAAATAAACCGTGGAAACAACCCAAATGCCCGTCAACTGACAAATAGATACAAAAGATATGGTATTTTTATACAATGGAGCATTATACAAGTATAAAGAAAGATAAATGAGACTTTTAGGGGTAAATTAATACAATTAGAAACTGTTCTTAGAAGTGAAACAAGACAGACTTACATGTGTAAACATCATAGTGTCACCCTAGTGGAAGAACCTGAAAGAATGAATGCAATATAGTACAATACAGTAAAAGAGAAAGAAATCAAACAAAATGAATAAACAATTTTGAGATGAAAGCAGAAAATAGGGAAAAAGGAAAGGGTAAAAATCATGTAAGCATATACAGAGGATAGCACAGATGATTGTACTACTAATTTGTATCAGGTTTTGAAGCAATCTGTTAATGCTTAATATTTTTACTTTGACCAATTTTATATACTAGTATCTGTAATATGAGCAACTACAGTGAAGACAGTGCAATATAACAATCACTGTTGAATATCTTTCATTTTTATTTTGTTTAATCTGTATCATTTTTAATGTCTTATCTATTATTTTTTATATTCTTTAAATAAGTTTAAAAAATGAAAAGGACATGGGAAAGAATTTTCAAGGTTTATCAAAAGGAAGATTTATTGTTTTAACTATTTGATCTTTCTTACATGCCTATATCTGATAGTCAACAACAAATTTGATACCAATATATAACAACCATTATTAATCCTGTTGTTTTAAAATTTTGTACCACTTTTATTGCCTTATGGTGCTTTTTGTCTTTTTTCCTTCTTTAAAATAAAGATAATAAAATAAAATATGGTTTGAGAGTGGGAAGTAGAAAGTTGATAGCAGGTTATTACATGATTGGTTACCCTGAAACTTAAGAATTATGTCATACATTATCAGGCAAGTTTGTACAGGAACGTTCTGGAAAGGGTAGAGTCTAAGACAAGGAGGTAGAGGTGAATGTGTCTTTCACTGGGCCAGGCTTCATTCAAACAGGACGGCCTTGAAACCCTTTCAGCAAGGTGGAATCACTGTATGTTTTTAAAACACAAGCCAGAGAGTCTGAGGCTATCTATGTAACAGGGTGCAAAAGCCTAGTCACAGGCTATGAACTCCTTTCTAACTTTTACTGTAATTGGCCTACAAGTCTGCTGCTCTCTAAGTGTGCCCACTAATTGTTTTACTGGAAAGAGGAGGTAATCAAGACGCAATCACACCCAGAAGGTCTAACGTTCTGGTGGCGCCAAACAAGCGACAGTCCTGGGCACATTACTTGGAGTGCCAACTTGGCCAGTTTCAAATCAGTCCACAGCCATCTTGATAGGCAGTAGCAGGTGGGTTTGCATCCATTGTTTTGTTTTCTAACTTTAACTTTTTATGACGTGACGGGAAAAACCACGTCTCGGCTGACCAGGAACAAAATAATGATCTTGTTCAAAGTGTGGAAATCTTTACAAACACCAAATATAAAATCAGGAGAAACTGACCTTTCACAAACATGTTAACCCGCTTTTGGAGAAAAAAAAGGGGGAGGAGGGTCAGCAGGCCCCCGCGTCTGCAGGGCAAAAATAAAATCAAACACTAGGAACAGTTTAAAAGCACTTTAGCTCGATTATACACCCGCGCCGCGTTTGCAGAGGAACTCAGAATTCCAGTACGTCAACGTCAGCGCCGGAAGCGCCTCTCCTCGTTTCCGGTCCGCCACTCCACTCTTCAGCCTATTCAGGATACCGCGCCCGCAGAAGGCGATTAGTTTTGGCCAGAAGAGGCCGCCGTCGGTGGGCGTGGTGACGGAGCTGCGGTAGAAGCAGTTCGCGAACTCGTATGGCGGCTCTGCTTCCGCGATCTGTAGACCATGGCACCTCTTGTAACTCTCAATCTCAATAACGAGGTGAGCGCTGGGTTGCAGAACCTGTGTGGCTGATCTTGGGGGTTCTCAAACCCACCTCCTTTGAGACTTTCCAACGGGCATGTAATCGGTGTTTGGAGCGGGTGGAAGGTAGAGAACCAGGGATGAGGCCGGAGAATCCTCTTACTGGGTCTCGCTTTGCTACGTGAAACTCCCCTTACGGGATCATAAATCAGGAATCTATGGGAATTCACAGAAAACACCTTTTTAGATTCATGTCTGATTGTCTAATTCTGACTTTGCTGTGATGATAGGAAATCAGATATAATATTCCCCTTAGCTAACAGCGAAGATTCTTCGCAACAGCTAAAGTTTGATTTTTTTTTTGAAACGGGGATTGAACTCAGGCCCTTCTGTTTATTCTGCTGAGCTATCTCCCCAGCCCCTAAAGTTTGATTTTTAAAGGACACCTTTTCTAACTCAGCTCTATTCTGGTGTCTATTTGTTGCATAGTTAGAAGTTTTCTATTCTTGAAATACGCTTTCCTTTATATGCCTATTCCTGTAACGTACATGCTCGTGTTTGCCAGGTGAATGAGTTAAGTTTATCAAGCCAGGAAGTATATACATCACGCACTGAAGTCTATTACAATATGCAGAGGATCAAGGTACAAAAAACAATGAAAATGATATTTTAAATTAATGAGGAAAGGACCTGGCGGGATGGCTCAGTGGTCTAAAGCGCCTGATTGGGAAAGCTTGGGCGGCTTCAGGGACCGCGGTTCCATCCCCAGCACCACATGCTGCGCCAGCCCTGCCCTCAGGGCGGGCTGAGCCAGCCATTAAAAAAAAAAAAAAAAGAGAGAATAAACAAAGGTTCTGAAACAAGAAAAAATAAATAAATAAATAAAATTTTAAAAAAGTTTATTAAAAAAATTAATGAGGAAAAACTACAAAGGGAAAAAGTCATGTGTAAATTTATATGAAATTGAAAAAATGCCAAAAAAAAAAAAAGAAAAAAGGACAATTAAATAAAACATGACAACGGCCAATATATGTTATTACTATAAAATAGCTCCTAGAAATTGAGAGAAAATGTTGCAAAAAAAGGACGAAAAGTAAATATGAACTACTTTCTCAGAAACGAAATGTATCCTAAAAAGGGTTTAAATTCACTGTCAGAACTTTTTTTCATGGAGCTATCTTCCCAGCCCCCTGTCAGAACTTTTTAACACTGTTACAGATTATATTGCCAACTATAATTGCCAACAGTATTTCATACTGTATTGACAACTAGAGTGCTTGCACTGGTCTCTCCCAACTACTTAAATTGATTCTTCCCAGCCTTAATTTGTTCTGCATACTGCTGCTGGAGTACAGTACTCTTTTTTTTTTTTTTTTTTTTTTTGAGACAGGGTCTCACTATGTAGTTCAGGCTGGTCTTGAACTTGCACTGATCCTCCTGCCTCAGCCTCCCAAGTGCTGGGATTACAGGCTGGGATACACCATGCCTGGCTGTATTAAAAGCATCTCATATCACTGCATTTCTCAGAACGAATTGAGCAGCCTTTGATAAAGACCAGACAAGGGTAGTTCCTTTGACTGGCTTTAAATTTTGGCCCATCATGTCCCTACTGCCTATTTCTTTAATGACTCTTAATAGATTACCTCATTTTAATTGGGATTCACACTATATTATAGAAGTCTTATAACTGCCTGACGGTAGGTATAAATTTGTGTTGTTGATTCTTACAGAGATCAGAGTTTGTAGATTTCACTAGATTTCCAAATTTATAAGTCTCAGTGGGATTGCCTTTGAGGTATTTATTATTATAACAGATTTATGTATTTATGTATGTATGTATGTATTTATTTATTTGTCTTTTTGAGACAGGGTCTCACTATGCAGTTCAGGCTGGCCTTGAGCTCACTTTTGTACCCCAGGCTGGTCTAGAACTCGCATCGATCCTCCTGCCTCAGCCTCCTGAATGCTGGGATTGCAGGCATGCACCACCATGCCTGGCTTATAACTGATTTATTGGCTGGAAATTCTTATTTTATAACTTTTGATTATAGTTTTAATTGTACTTTAAATGTAGTTATGTTTGGCCAGGCATGGTGGTGCCTGCCTGTAATCCCAGCACTTGGGAGGCTGAGGCAGGAGGATCAGTGTGAGTTTGAGACCAGAGATCCTGTCTCAAAAAGACAAAAATAAATAGATAAATATTAAATAGCTATTTCTTTGAAAGTTGTATGTAATTAATTTTATATTAAATTTCCCTGAATTTTTTGTGTTTTTTCCTATGTCTTCTTAATAATTTGAAAGACCATTCCATGTGTTCTACTCTTAATAATTTTATTTTTATAACATTTCAAGGATAAAGACTAATTTATTCATACCAGCCTTACCCCCCACACCTATTGCTGGCCACTGAGTCTGGCACACCTATTACCCCAGTGCTGGGGAGGCCCAAAACAGGAGGATCACCAGTGTCTGTGCTGCAGTTAGAGCTGCATAGTGAGACCCTGTACCAAGTGCATTAAACAAAAACAAAGACTTATTTATAAAATACTTCCTTTTTTTTTTTTTTTTTTTTTTTGTAGGACTGGGGTTCAAACTCATGATCTTGCACTTGCCAGGCAGGTACTTGTGCCATGGAGCTATCTCCTGGGCCCCTAGAACACTTTCTAAGTTTGGGTTGTTAAATACTTTATTATAAAATGAAATTTGTTCTTTTCAAATTCTATTTGTTTATTTGTATCACGAATCAAACCCAAAGCTGGGTGTGGTGGCACACACCTATAATCCCAGCACTTGGGAGGCTGAGGCAGGAGGATCAGTGCAAGTTTGAGACCAGCCTGGGCTACAAAGGTGAGTTCAAGGCCAACCTGAACTGCATAGCAAGACCCTGTCTCAAAAAGACAGAAAAAAAAAGAATCAAACCCAGGGCCTCATACTTGCTCTGCAGGTGCTATGCTGCTGAGCTACATCCCCAGTCCTCTTTATTATTTTTGAAAAAAACTCTCATTTTTAATTTCATTTTACAATTATTGAATGCTTTCTCTTTTTTTTTTTTTGTCTTTTTGAGACAGGGTCTCGCTATGCAGTTGAGGCTGACCTTGAGCTCACTTTTGTAGCCCAGGCTGGTCTCGAACTCACACCAATCCTCCTGCCTCAGCCTCCCGAGTGCTGGGATTATAGGCGTGAGCCACCACGCCCGGCCTGAATGCTTTGTCTTACTCCAAATTTTATATGCATTTCAAATTTAGAATTAACTTTTCTTATTATTTCTCAGACTTCTAGCATATTTCTTATCTGTAGGTAATAAGTAAATATGGGGAAAATTAAAATATCCTTAGCACAATTTTTGTCACTAGTATGTAGATGAAAAGAAGAATTGCCTAAATATTGGCTTTTCTCCTCCTTTTTCATTAAAACTACAGAAAGGAGGATGCACAGTTAAAACAGCAGTGCTCTAAGTTTAAGCGAGTTGAGAATTTGAAAAACATTTGAATTTGTTGTAGTCATGTTTCTTGGCAGTAGTGATTTGTAAAATTTGAATTACAGGGTACAGTGATTTGATGCAGTACTTTGATTCCATAGAAAGTCCATGTGTCTTTGTAGAAACCTAGCATATTATTTTTTGACGTAAAATTGCCAATAAGGCCACTAGAAAATTACCCATTATTTCTTAAAATATGTTAGTCTTCCCTTATGTTTTTTTTTTTTTTAAGTTTTTTTAAGTATATTAGTATAGTGTCTCACTACTCAGATAGGACTCATAGTGATCCTCCTGTTTTTCAGCCTCTCAAGCACTGAGATTACAAGTACACACCACTACCCCAGGGGCAGGGGCAGGGGCAGGGCCAGGGCCAGGGCCAGCATGGGGATTGAACCCCAGCCCCAGTGTCTGCCTAAGCAGGTGATTTAATCTACTGAGCTATCTGGCCAGTGCTTATCCTTGGGTTTTGCTTTCTGTCATATCACATAACTGAGGTCAAATGCAGTTCTGAAAATATTAAATAGAAATTTCCAGAACTAAACAGTTCATGAAGTTTTAAATTGCTCACTATTCTGAGCATAGTGATGAGCAGCCAGGGCTGGGAATTATGCTTAGGCCAGGATGTCTACATCTGGCATTCTCTGCTATTAGTCATGTAGCCTTTTGTGTTTGCTTGTGTCCAAGTAACCCCTATTTAATTATGACATAGTGCAAACCTTTATTCCAGTATGTCATTATAATTAATCTACTTCATTATTAGGTTGATTTTGTTAATCTCTTTGTGTCTAATTTATTAGTATAAATACAAATTTATCATAGGCGATTTTGTGTAGAAAAACACATGGTACATAGAGACTGTGCTGTCTACAGTTCGAGGCATCTGTTGCTAGTCCTGGAGCATACACTGCTTCAATAAAGGAGTACTGCAATAAAGATAGAAACAAAACCCCCAAAAGAGCAAAATGATTTTCCTCCCTGTATTGTAAAATACAAAGATAGCATGAATCACATTTGTATGTGTTTATTAAGTTATAAAACTCATTCATAATTGTATGCATAATGCTTGTTGTGGTTTGTGTATAGATGTCCCCCCAAAGCTTCATACAGTCATGGGGTGGCTTCTGGAATTTGTGATTATTATGGGAGTGGGTGTTTCACCTTCCCTGGGACAGGTGATTTGTATTTCAGTGTAAGAGAGGAAGAGTAGATAGCGGCTGGAGGTGCTGCTACTCTCCCTTCACTCTTGCTCTTGCCCACAGCCATGAAAGGTTGTTTTCTGCCATGTGACAGTCTGCCTTGGAGACAGCTAAATATGGACTGAAACCTCCAGTAACTGTGAACTAAATAAATCTTTCTTTCCTTCATTTTGAGTGTTGGGTATTTGTCCCAGCAACGAGAGAAGAGTAACTAAGATAATGCTTTTTGATCATTTATTCTGAAATAGCAAATTAATGGTCATTGAGTTCACAAGAAAAGTCAGTTTATCTTTGGCTGTAAACTGTTCTGGTAAGTTTTCAAGGTGGAAGCATGTACCTAATAATGATGAATTTTGGTAATTACTGAGCATTGTAGATAATTTAAATTGTTGCGCAGGAGTAAGATGTGTATTTCAACCATAAATTATCTAAATGTGCAAATTAGGATTTTTTAAAGTCATATCACAAAAATGCGGAAAACAGTATAACAGATATGCTTCTACTCTAGTTCCTATGTTTAGCAGTTACCAAATGTTTTGTAATATAGAGCTTTATTCTATTTATCTTCCTTTCTACCTTAGGTGTAATCTTTATTTTTCTGGTGTTTTCTCTGTGCCTCTGTGCCTCTCTGCCTCTGGGCCTCTCTGCCACTCTGCCACTCTGCCACTCTGTGCCTCACTTGTGAAAGGATATCGCTATGTAGGTCAAAATGGCCATGAAGTCACCATGTAACCCAGACTGGCCTGGAATTCATGGCAGTCCTCCTGCCTCAACCTCCCAAGTGTTGAGTTACAGTCATAAAGCACCAGAGCTTGTTGGTGTGTTTTTAAGTTTTGGGTATGATGTTATACCATTTGATGTAAATTTTGTTAATTATATTTTGTTAATACTTTTCAACAAATATTTATGATTTATCTGTGGAAATACTTGAAGGTTTTCTAGAATTGTTTATTAGAATTGTAGATTCTGCATTTATTTAAAATACATTTTGTACACTTTATATATGCTTTATAGTGCATATGCTTTGTATGCAGTACAAAATCATTTACATAATTATCTACAATTGGATATGTGTCTTCTAAATAGATTCCTGGAAGTGGGATTCTTATAAAGTCATAATTTGTCAGGTGTTGCCAGATTTTCCTCCTAAGAGAATATACAATTGGAATTTCCTTCTTTTTTTTCTTTTCCTTTCCTTTTTTTTTTTTTTTTTTTAATTTTACAATTGGCATTTCTACCAGCCTAATAGAATGCCTGTTTCCTCATGGCTTCAGGATTAGAACATATTGTCCTATATTTTGTTGTATTTGCTCATCATGTGGTCATGAAGCGAAGACACACATGCCAAAGCTCTGAAAATATTGCCATATTACTGTTACAAGTCTAATGTATTCTAGGAGACAGATGTATATGCAGATTTTTCTGATGACTATGAGTTTTTGTTACAGGTTAGTCCTGATATGTATCAAAGACACTGTATCAGCAGCCAGACAGGGTGGTACACATCTATAAGGCAGGAGGATTGTTATGAATACAAGACCAGTATGAGCTACAAAGTATATCAGGAACTTGCTATTGCTGTATACCCAGAAATATAGCTCATTCTCTCAAAAGCAGATTCCCATTAGTATAAACTTACACCCACATTGTAAAACATTTTTTTCCTGACTACTGATCATCATCAGCTGGTCTGAAAGTGGGTCTGTGCATGATTCACTGTTGGGCTATGATTTGTTGTTCCATAGAATTTAGTTATCTTAGGGCAGAATGCATTTTCAAGTCTCAAAGCTAGAGAATTCTTTCTTTGGAATTTGCCTGAGTTGGATACTTCCAGCTTTTGCTTATTTGTAGTTCCCTTCATGTGTCTGAATTGCCCCTTATTAATCTTCTCATGTGGTCATTTTCCAGCAGCTGTATTAGCTTCTTTGTATTTGTGATCACATCATTGTTTTTGCCCAAGAAGTCATCCAGGTTACCTTGAGTGTGTTTAGAATTTACCAGGTTATCTGTGTCTATGGTACACATTTTAAGTCTTTCTCTTTTGATCTCATAAAATACATTCCTTTCCTGTTTGAAATATCTCAACTAAGTTTATCAATCTTAGTTGTGATTACATAAAGAGTTTTCCTTGAATTTCTGTCTTGAAACTCCTGTTTTTCTTTCATTTTGTTTCTTTGTTGACATATTTTATTTCCATTATTTTGTCTGTTTTCTCCTTGCTCATTTTCTTCTTTCCTTCCCAAACAGTATCACAGTGTTTCCATAGTCCCAGCAATGATAGTTCTGCCTGCTTTTGGTTAGGGAATTCACACAATGTATTGCTTTTAAGCACTGCCTTGGCTTTGTGGCAGTGTTGGGTGTTTGGGGCCTGTCCATTGATTTCTTGGTTGTCAACCAACTTCATAATTCCTGGGTAACAGATGAGTCACAATATTTAAAATCTTAACTTGCTAGTCATCAGATTTGTAAAACTAAAAATGTGTTTGGAGGGAGCAATTATGTGAAAAAATATTTAGTTCCATTTTGATGTGAAATGAATATACTTTATACATTAACCTTTTCAAATTTTTCTGCTGCCTCTACATGAAATACTGAGAAAGTTAAACTAGAAAAGCATTTCTTTGGTATTATTTAAAAATAAGTCTACAAATCATGAAAATTTGGCTTTTTGGATTCTTTATGCAGTAATGACACAGTGCTTCTGAAATGGAAATTTTAGAGTTGGCAACTAACTTTTTCACGATTAGAATGTAATCAAGACCAGCTCTGCCCAATGCAGCTTACTAGCAGTAAATGGTATATGGTAATCTAATGTACCTGCAAAGTTAAGCAATTAGAAACATTTATTACCACATTTAAACGCATAATTTATTACTTGCACTTTTTTTTTTTTTTTTTTTTTTGCCTTTTTAAGAC
Organism: Myocastor coypus; assembly: GCA_004027025.1. NCBI lineage: Eukaryota > Metazoa > Chordata > Mammalia > Rodentia > Myocastoridae > Myocastor > Myocastor coypus. The sequence continues at coordinate 16,423 of PVJA010014127.1, forward strand.
AGGGTCTCACTATGCAGTTCAGGCTGGCTTTGAGCTCACTTTTGTAGCCCAGGCTGGTCTCCAACTCGCACCGATCCTCCTGCCTCAGCCTCCCAAGTGCTGGGATTACAGGCATGAGCAACCACGCCCAGCTTAATACTTACACTTTTGATGAATTAACTTACAAATGTACTATAAACTCTTAATTCATTTGTCAATTAAACCTTATCTGGAAGACTTTTTACTTATACAGTATATGAATATGTTTCCTACTTTGGAAGAGTGGGAAACAAATAACTTTGAAACAAATTCTAAAGATGTTTATGTATCTAGTGGGAAGAAAACCTTGATTATTTGTGTTCCTTTGATTTAATATACATTTGATTTGAAACAATGAATTGACAAATAGACATCCTACATTTTAGGTAATTTATTTAAGAAATATTCACTGAGCACATTGTACATCATTTGCGTTTCAGTTTTACTTGGTTTTTGATAAATATGGGGAAATTAAATATAGTAAGATTAAAAGAAAAATATTAAGGGTCATAGTAATTCCATAGTCATTTTAGAATTGACTTACTCCCTGATTGTGTATGAAACATTTCCTCGCACTAGGAATGTGATTAAAATAGTAGACCAAGTATATAGTATCAGAATTGTTTTTGTTTCTGAGTTGTGCCTTTAATTTTGTCTTTCTTTCCAAAAGGTTGTGAAGATGAGAAAAGAAGTGAAGAGAATACGAATTTTGATCATCAGAAAACTTGTCAGGAGTGTTGTCAGGCTGAAGTCAAAAAAGTTAGTCGCTTAAAGTAATGATCCTGTCACTAATAAAATGTCTAAATGTATTTTTACCTAAAATATTAACAATTCAATGGTGGGATATAAAGGAATAATTAAATATCTTGTTCATTACTTTCTTTTACAAATAGCGATGATCAAGGTGATACAGAATGTGTATTGTCACTGTGTCTCAATGGTTGGGACCATGCCTAACAAACAGGATGGAAACCCTTTGTGTTATCTTTTGAGGATATATTAAGATGGTAACAACAAATTTCAGTCTAGTAATACTTTGAGTCAGTTGTTAAGATTTTTTTTTTTTTTTTTTTTTTTGTCTTTGAGACAGGGTCTCGCTATGCATTTCAGGCTGGCCTTGAGCTCACTTTTGTAGCTCAGGCTGGTCTCGAACTTGCACCGATCCTCCTGCCTCAGCCTCCGAGTGCTGGGATTACAGGTGTGCACCACCATGCCCGGAAGTTGTTAAGATTTTATATCATTTTTTTCTTGAATTACTCTGTAATTTAAAATCTTTAGTACCTAATGGAGTGCTTAATCAGTTTATTGTGTACCATGAATTTTTTTTTTTACTTTTTGAGACAAGAGTTTCAGTATGCAGTTCAGGCTGGCCTTGAAGCTCACTTTTGTAGCCCAGGTTGGTGTCGAATTCACATCGATCCTCCTGCCTCAGCCTCCCAAGTGCTGGGATTACATGTCTGGCTTAAACTTACTTACTTTCTTCCTTTCCCTCTTTCTTTCTTTGTTTGTTTGTTTCTTTCTCTTTCTTTCTTGTTTTCCTTCCTTCCTTCCTTCCTTCCTTCCTTCCTTCCTTCCTTCCTTTATTTATGTTATGGGCAGCTCAGCCTGCCCTGGAAGTGGAGCTGGCACAGCATGTGCCAGGGATTGAACCACAGTCCTGTGGCTGCCTAAGCAGGCACATTAGACCCCTGAGCTATCTCACCAGCCTCCATAAAATTTTCTGAAACAAGTATTTTGTACTTTTAGTATTAACAGTGCCAGTAAAAAAAAAAAAAAAAAAAAAAAAAAAAAAAAAAAAAAAAAAAAAAAAAAAAAAAAAAAAAAAAAAAAGTACATTCAGTTTTTGTAGTTTAAGCCTGAATATTTACAAAACCTTCAAGTGAATTTTATTCCCATTTAATTTTTTTTCTAGGAATTGTTCCAGAAGTAGCTCATCTCTGTAATCAGATATTTAACACTTATTTTTCTTTAATTCTAAAGAACAAGTTTTTATTTAGCAAACTTATAGCCTATACTTATAATTCATAAAGCATATGTTATGTTAACTACAATGTAATTTGATTGATTTATTGATTAAAAAGTATTACTACCCTTTCTGATAAGGGGCTAGAGAAGGCAAAGTCACTTAGTGATCTGTGACAGTGCTTGTTCACTAGTTTTAAAAACTTGCATTTGTTTATAAAATTGGTGTATGTGTTATGGTGGGAAAAGAAGGAGGAAGTACAATAGGCTTTAAGCAAAAACTTCATGCTGATATAATTAAAAGTAATGCTTTATCTGATTATACATCATTTTCTGCAGGGGTACTGAAGATGCCCTGTTAAAAAATCAAAGGCGAGCACAACGATTGCTTGAAGAAATCCATGCCATGAAGGTGGGACTCTGTGCAAATGTGTATATGTGTTTCTGTGCCTTTCCTATCAACCTGTTTTTTTGGTGGTATGGTCCAACTTGAATGTTTATGAAATTGTTCAAATCTTCTGTGTGTCCATTTGGTGAAGATATAGCACAATTAGAAAATTGTAATATGTGAGGCTTGCATTTTCCTGTGTTTTTTACTGAATTTGTTAAGTACTAGAATAATTTGAGTCAAAACTGCCAAACAAAACTCACCTATGTTCATTAATGCCTCAGGCTCAAGGATTTTATTTTTACTGTAACTTTAGACAAGTAATCTAAATCAGGGTCAAGGATTAAAGTGTTCACATTATTTGGGAATGTAGGTGGTGGTTTTGGTGGCTGACATCATACATTGTCTATTGCCAACTCAGTAAATTTTCACTGGGTGTTACCAGCATTTTATTCAGTGCTACAGTAACTTAAAATGAAATTGGACCAACATGATCCATAGTTTTGTCTTCTTCAGCCAGACTTTTCACTAGCATAATTTTTAAATCTCGCCTCTCTTTGTGGAAGCTTTTATTAACCAAATGACATACCATAACATGCCTTAGAGATGGTTTTGTTGTAGAATTTAAACACATTTGATACTAGCAGTTATCCTAATTGCAGGAGTAATTTCACTATTAAAATTTTGTATATCTTCTATACGTTGAGTTAGATAAGAGGAGAAACACTGCCTAAGAGCATTTTAATTGCACTAGAGCTTTTCAACCTGTCTTCCTTTGTAAAGGATGATTAAGTATTGATTGATAGTCTTGTCCTAGCTAATGTGAATGCAGGCATTGGACATGAGTCTTACATATGAGGTGCATTAATTTCTTAAATTAGCGCTGTCCATGATACTCCAAAATTCATTATATCTTTTCAGTATATCCATATTTCAGATTTATAATCCTCATTTTATACAGTTTTTTAGAAAAAAAATGAACAAGTAATATTGTTTTTGTGTCATGATATTCTTATGAGAAAGAAAACTGAAGAGATTCTTTTACTTTGAGAATAGCACTAAGATAGGAAATTACGATTTATCTTTATCTTTTTCACTCACTGTTAACCCAAGTCTGTAAGTTACATTGCATACCTAAATTTTTCCCTATAATTTTTTCTGAAGAGTAATTTTTACGGTCTTAAATTATTCACAGGCTTGAGATCCTCTGTACTGGCTGATTTTGTTTATATGGAAAGATAGCACACATCTGAACATGGAGGTGCTTATATACAATATAAGAATAAGAAGAGTGGATAGCAAAAGATAATCTTTGAAATAGTTTTATTTTGTAACTCCTAATAATTAACTTTATTTGTTTAGTTTCTCCATCTGTTCTAGATATAAATCTTGTTTTGTATTATTAAGTCACGTTATCACAGGGAAATCAGGTGGCCTAGTGATAAAAGTTGTTATGTCACTATCGTACTTTGTTTTCCATTCTGTTTTTCCTTGTTACTGTAAAAACCATTGTGTCATTGTTGCCTTGTAAAATCTCATGGCCTGTATATTTCTTTAATTCGTAAAATTTATCAATTACATATGGTATGCATATTCCTTGAATTTGTAGCACAGGTTCAAGATATCTAGATTTGTTAATTGGACTTTAGCTTATTTTGAAATGCCTCTTAGACACTGGATTAAATTTAACATATGAAAACCACAACAAAAGAGTACTAGCAGTACTATATATGAGCTTTAAGGGTCAGATTTCATTTTTCATTTATAGTGCTTTTACAAAATTGTTCTTTTCTAAATACACTTGGCATTTTTTGTACTTGAAAGGTCATTTATAGTTTTCTGTGGAAGTATTTTGCATATGTAAGGAGTATCAAAGAGATAGTCACTAATCAGTAGATCCAGAGTCTCAATTAAATTTAAAGGAAAACATCTATTCATTTTTCTAGAGAAGATTTTTTCTTAGCTCATATACCACCTGATTTTTACAATTTTACTTATACTGTTCTTTACTTTCTATGATAAAAGGATATTTCGTCTCAAGGTAATATCCTTATGCAGAAAACCTGATGTATTTAGAAATTTCTTTTTACTGCTGTGTATAGGTTGGTGGCCTGACTTTTATGATACTATGAAATCTTAGATTCTAATTTTATGAGGTATAATACTTGATTCCCAAATCTTTGATGCCTTTCCTAATAGTATTTATACTTTTAACTTTAAAATATAAATAATGTTACTCAAAATGTACAAGAAATCTCTTCCTCCATAGTAAATAACTAGTATTTGTTGACCATTTAGTATTGACTATCTCATGAAGGAGATGTCATTATTCTTTTACAGAACAAGAAACTGAAGCTTAGAAAAATACAGAGACTTGTCTGAGGTCAAATAATTGTTAAGTAGTGGGTTCCAGAACCCACTTCAAAGCTTACAGTGTTACCTTGCAGCACTGCTTTCCTTTGGGAGGACACAGACTTACTGAAAAATACCTCAGACCACTCTCCCAAGATTGAGTGAGATACCTTTGTAACATGATGCCCTTGAGAGGGGGTGAGACCCAAATATTTGCACTGAGTCCCCAATCCTTTCATCAATATCCTTAGGTAGATATATTCTCTTCATCCCTATCATACTGCTCCCTGTAATTCTCTCTGAGTATTCTGAGAACTTACATACTCTTCTGTGAAACCTCGTTCTTCCTGTTACTTTCCTTATTTCAAAAGTTTTTATAAGGCCAGTGAAATAGCTCAGTGAACTAAGCACCTGCTTTGGCAAGCCCTGGTCCCACATGCTGTGCTGGCCTGCTCCTGGCTCACTGAGCTGGGGATCGAGTCTGGGTGTGGTGGCACACGGCTATAATTCTCTCACTGGGGAGGCTGAAAACCTAGGAGGATCACAGTGTAGTGAGACCCTGGGCCAAATACATAAACGGAAAAAAAAAACCCTGACAACTTCCTTTTCTTCCTTTTATGGATGCAAGCTGATTGTTGAAACCATCCTTTAAGTGTATGTCAGCTGTTCAGATCACTCTGTCTCATGGTTCTTCAGTTTGTTTCAAAGGAGTTGTTATTAGTGTATTGATTATGAATTGTAGAAATTTTTATGTAAAATTGAATAAAATAATACATCAAGGTAGCAAATACATCAATGTATTGCAGTAATGTAATGATGTAGTAAATGCATTAGTGAGTAAAATAATACATCAACATAACCTTTTGAACCTCACCACAAGTTTGTAGAGTGGGCAGAACCCTGTTTCAGAAGACATTACTGTTTCAAAGCTAGGCTGTATACTTTAGGTTGGAGGTTTATTGTATAGTCAGATTTAGAGTTTTGATTTTCCTTCTAACAAAGAACATTGTCCTATTTACAAATGGAGTCAGTTGTAAATGTATAAATATACTTTCCTTTCCACATTTTTGAGAAATATTTCAAAGCAATAGAAAAATAAGAATACTAAAATCTAAAAGTAAAAGTGCATTGTACCCTATCTATGTTTATTCTTTTATTGACACTGCTGACTTCAGTCATATGGTTTAAATGTTGTCTGTAGATTTCTCTATCATAAAGTTATATTGTCTTATTTCTAGTTATTAAATGATCTGTCAGGCAGTACTTTAAAACTGAATATCATGTAGTCTCTCAAAAGCAAATGATAGATGAAATATATATATGTATGGCCCACTCAGCCTGCCCTGGGGGTGGAGCTGGCGCATCATGTACTACTGGGGATCAAACTGAGGTCCCTACGGTTACCTAAGCTTTCCTAAGCAGGCATTTTAGACTGTTGAACCATCTTGCTGGCCTGATGAAATAGTTGAATCAATTAGAACAATTTATTTTTCTATTTCTCTGTTTCTGTGATTTTTATTCATTAAGGGGAATTTTCTTACTAAATATCATTGAGGAAAAGTTAAAATAGCTATTTTTGCCTATGCAGAAGAAATACTATTTTCATATACTGGGCAAATTTGCATTATATTCTGATGTTATAAAGATTATGTTGTGTAGATTGAATTTCATTTTCCTCCAGTAAATGATAGTTTTGTATTTTTCTTTCCATGGGACTGGAGTTCGAACTCACAACTTCGGACTTGCCAGGCAGGCACTTGTGTGACTGAGCTATCTGCCCAGACCCCTTAAATGGTAGTTTTAGTAGTTAATTTTCTTGGCTAGCCTTCACCTTCAGACTATGTTTCTTGGTTGATAGCACCAGTCTCAACTGAGATCTTTTGTCTTTCATTAGCTGCTTTACCTGATACCATGACTGAGGAGGTGTAGGGGACCCCTCACCTCTCCATTCTGGGTGTCCTTACTCCCCAAGGTGCCAAGATATCTTGGCTTCCTCTCCACAACTACCTCCTCTTTGTTGTTGGACCATGAAAGTTATACCTAGCCTTAGACTAAGCTCTAGAAAAGATGGTGATTGCTTTTATAACTTATTATCCACTTCATGCTGGGTAAATATGAGATTCTCATCAGAGTCTGTCTGTTTTTATTTAGTCCAGTTTTTTCAGATTAGACCTTTCAGTAGTAGGGCCAGAATGTATGATTTTTTTCAGGGCCACTTAATCAGGTTTTCTGTTAGTCTTTTTATTTATTTATTTATTTATTTATTTATTTATTTATTTATTTTATTTTATATTTTATTTTATTATTTTTTTATTTTATTATTTATTTTATTATTTTTTATTTTATTTATTTATTTTTTGCAGAACTGGGGATTGAACTCAGGACCTTTCACTTTCCAGGCAGGCCCTTGTGCCCCTGAACTATCTCCCTAGTCCTTCTGTTAGTCTCTTAGTATGAGAGATTAACAATAAAATTTAAATTTTAAGGAGTTGAAGTTTTAAGTAAAAGATTAAATATAAGTGCAGCCAATGAAAGAAAAAGAATCTGTGAAAGTATGGTATCTAGAAAGCTGAATGAGCTATTTTAAAAATGAAATGGTGAGCCAGATATTGAATTAGCACTATTATTTTATTCAAAATGCAACCTAACTAGATTATGGTTAGTGGTAAATTTGTAAAATTAAAATTTTTCATGGCCTAGACTGGTTTACAGAATTGTACATACATAACAAAAATGGTTCTATTCTTGATCGTGAATCCTAAGTATGTAAAACATGCCTTTCTTCATTTGCCCACCAAATGCTAGTTCTAAACTGTAAAGGCATTTATATTGTATTTCTATGGTCCAAAATTATTTCGAGAGTCATATTTTCTTTCTCTGAGTCAGTAACCTGGAAACTACACTGGTCTAAGTGTGGACCAAGTGAAGTATTTCTCTGTTTACTTCTAGGATTCTGTACTCATGCTATAGCCTGGTTTGACTGAAACTATACCAGTACCATTAGCTTGTGCACTTTTAGATTATGTTTTTCTCATACATATTGCAGAAACCAAGTAAATATTAAGACCTATAGGTACCAATAAACCAATAAAACTCAGGACAGTATTTTCACTGAGAACAAGATAAATATATGTTTCTCTAAAAGAGGTTGTACGATCCACATCCCAAAGAGAATAGCTCCAGTTGCATGAATATTTAGTGTTTTTATTTCTTCTTATACCATCACATTTTCTCTTACTTATTTTTCTGCCTTGGCTTACTTTTCTCCTCATGTAGTTATTGGTACTGTCTTTTCTAGTGGACACTTACTAAATAGATTAATTATGGATTTTTTTTTTTTTTTTTTAATGAGCAGAATGTATTTATTGAGGGAAAGTACTTGTCTGAGAGAGGGACAGGAGGGGGTTCCGAGTGGGTGTTCCCCAGGATGTCATGGATAATTTGGAAGTCTGATTGCCTGTTGTGAGTCATTAATAGTGCTACACTTACCAGCCTGGGGTACAAAAGTGAGCTCAAGGCCAGTCTGAACTGCATAACAAGACCCTGTCTCAAAAAGATAAAAAAAAAAAAAAAAAAAAAAAAAAAAAAAAAAAAAAAAAAAAAAAAAAAAAAAAAAAAAAAAAATAGTGCTACACTTTTCACACAGTCATTTATTTTCATATATTAAAACTGTTGATTGGGCATTTCTGGTTTTAAAAATATGTTCTGTAGAATACAGCTTCAAGTTCCTAGTATATGGACTGTCTACCCTTGATCTCACCCCTTTGAAATCATGTTCTCCAGTAAAAACCAGTGGCCCTCCCAAATGCACCTGTGACTGGGGCTCTCTTCTGTCTGGCATATAAAAGACCCTTTGTGATCTGGGCTCTGAACTGCTCCTGTATATTCTACCTACCTTGTACTTTTTAAAAATATATATATTTGATACAGGGTCTCAGTATACACCTTGGACTCATAGTGATCCTGTTTTCAGCCTCCCCAGTGTTTCTAGGCATGAGCTACCATGCCAGGTCTTGGTGGCTGGCTCAGTGTTGAGGCATATGGTACCAGGGATCGAACCCTAGTCCTTGAACTTGCCTAAGGTGCTTAGTCTGCTGAGCTATCTCATTGGCCATCTACCTCATACTTTTTACTCAACTGTACTGAACTCATAGCAGTCTACGTAAGGCCATCTTTCTGTAATCAGACCTTTTAAACTTAGAATATCTCTCCCCCATAAGTAAGACTTACATTTTCTTCATTATCTAGTTACATTGCTGACACTAGCAAAACTGCATTGGACTACCACTCACTCTGAACCCAGAATAATCCTATTCTATATAGCTTGTTATAATTTTGTTATATTTTGTAAGTCTACTTTTATGCCATTCCTACTACTTAGAAGATAGTAAGTTGTTTTTCTCAGTTCATTTTTCTAACACATAGTAACTTGTTGTTTACCTGGTGGCCGCTCCCTACTAGGTAGCTGAGTAATTTACTGTAGTCATTGTACCTGTGTTGGTATGCTACAGTGTTTGTGCTGGTGTTAAGGGTGTTTTTCATCTCTAGACGTAGATCTAATCTTCCTGAACCTTTCCTTAGAGTCTATAACCAAATAGTTTTTTTTGTTTGTTTGTTTGTTTTGTTTTATTATTTTTAACATTAAGTATCAGAAACAAGAATAAAAAGACTTCATTTTAAGGTCAGCTTAGCCAGTGCCCTAAGGCCATGTAACTTTTAATTTAATGTTTGTAAAAGGCAGATGTTGTTTTAAAAGTGGACTAAGATACCCTAGTCTAATAACACTCAGTCCTCCACTTGTGAACTTCAAATGAATAAACAGGAATTGACACTGACATGAACACATCTTACATTATTTGATTTTTATCATGAAAACCATGTACTATTGTGTTCTATTTTTCTGTTTGTATTAGAACTAATGTCAGTATTTCAACATCTCAACTAATTGCTGTTTTGTGATAACAGGAATTGAATAGTTCCATTTTATTTTTTCTTGTTTGGAAAATACTCCATTTCTCTACTGGTCATAGAGTTGCAAAATAAAAATACTGCAAGTCTAAGGGAAATAATTGTTCTCATTAATTATACTTCCTAGAAATTCTTTTTAATTCTCTTCTATAAAGAATGACCACAAGCTGGGCGTGGTGGCGCACGCCTATAATCCCAGCACTCGGGAGGCTGAGGCAGGAGGATTGATGCAAGTTCGAGACCAGCCTGGGCTACAAAAGTGAGCTCAGGACCAGCCTCAACTGCATAGTGAGACCCTGTCTTAAAAAGACAAAAAAAAAAAAAAAAAAAAAAAAAAAAAAAAAAAAAAAAAAAAAAAAAAAAAAAAAAAAAAAAAAATGACCACAGTCTACATGATGTATCAGTTCTTTTTTTTAATGTATCAGTTTTAAATGTAGCTAGGGTAAGGAGTGAAATGTTTACTCTAAATTACTAATTTCTGTTGAAGTCCAAGTGGGAAATTTTCATTATAGTAGTTTTTTTTTTCATACCAATTTAAGCATCACAGATTATTCATGATCACATATTTTCTTAGTTATACAATTTGTAAACATAAATGAGTGTTTATAAATACAAATGAGGGAAAATGGAGTTGTTGAAACCTAGAGAAATGATTAATGGAATCTAATTTCATACATGATTTTAGGAAGGTTTCTTAGAGTTAAGATGCTAAGTTAGAATTTTAAATATTAATTTAAAGGAAAGGCTATTCTGGATAAATAAAACACAGTAGTCCCTCACTTAACATGGAAGTGACATTCCAGACACCTCCACGATAAATGAAAACCAACAAAGTAGCAATGTTATACTTATTTTAGTGTGTGTGTGTGTATTAAGGCTTTATAAACCCTTCCCACACTTTTGAAAACACTTCTAATGTTCTTAACCATTTTCTAAACTTGTAAACTTAATGTAATTTAAGTAACATTCTTATATTATATGATACAGTATGTATTCATCTCCCAAAGAAACACATACTGTAAAAACTTTTGTTTAAATTTAATATTTTGCTGTTAAAAATTAATATTTTAAATATTTTTAAAATTTTAGGCAAGTCATTAAAACCATAAATACTACATATATAAGTACGTGTACTGAATTCCACACTGTAGCAAAAAATCCACTAAAAATAATTTTGATTAATATTTTTTGAAAATCTATGAAACAGTACGTCCATGAAAGTAAAACCATGAAATAGCTAGGGACTACTGTATATCATAAATAAAATATATCAATCTAGATCTGTAAGTATATGACATTTGAAAGGATGGCTGAGTGTTAAAGTGTATCAGGTATGAAAGCACAATGAGCAAGTATTTTCTTTTTAAAATATATTTCCTTTGCTTTTTAAAAAAATTCTTATTTATTTAATTTTATATATATTATGGCTGGCTCAGTGTGCCCTGGGGGTGGGGCTGGCGTAGCATGTGGTGCCAGGGATTGAACCATGGTTTCTGCGATTGCCTAAGCTTGCCTAAGCATGCACTGTAGACTGCTGAACCATCTTACTGGCTCCTCCTTTTCTATTTCTATCTGGATGATTTGTATATTAACTTCCCTAAGGCAGACATGCTGAAAAATACCATAGCTGTTATATACAATGAAGGAAATAAGGCATTGAAGTAGAGACAAACAGTAGATGAAATTACATATTAAAGACTTTCAGAAAATGTAGACATATTAAAGAATTGTAGATAATTGTTTTCTAGAGCAATAAAGCTGAAGGCAAAATAGAGAGGGTATTTTGGGGGAGATTATTAGTCGCAGTGTATCTTTCAACATTTTTTTTTGCATTGGGGATTGAACTCAGGACCTTGCAAGGCAGGCACTGTGCTCCTGAACTATCTCCCCAGTCCTCAACTTAATTTTTTAAACTTTCATTGTATATATTTTGATCACACATCTTATATAGTTTGTGCTCCCATTTATTACTATTTTTAATGTATTCTAAGAAGATACTTGAAAATAAAAATTATCTGATAGATTTAATGTATTGTTTTATGAGTTTGTGACAGTATTCTCTGTTAAACTAGGGTTGGAGCTATAGTTCAAAAACAATGAGCCCTTCCCCATTCATAGGCCACCCACTCTCAGAATTACCTGTGTTCTTTAAGTCGTTAGAGTGTTGTAATGGTTGGATTTCATTTTCTCTGCCCATCTCTCTGAATATCATAGAAATAAGTAATTTTCTGTACCAAGAACGGTTTAGATACCGGCAGGATGGCTCAGTGGTCTAAAGTGCCTCCTTGGGAAAGCTTGGGCGGCTTCAGGGACCTTGGTTCGATCCCTGGCACCACATGCTGCACCAGCCCTGCCCTCGTGGCAGGCTGAGCCGGCCATAAAAATGAGTGAATAAACAAATAAAGGTTCTGAAACAAGAAAAAAAAAAAATAAATAAATAAAACATTCTTTAAAAAAAGTGTGATCATGTTTAATTGCTTTAGTTAAATAAGATATTTTCCTAAAAATTTTCTAATGTAAGAGATAGGGCTATTTTAAAAGTTTTGAAACTTATTTTGAGGAATTTGCTTTTGGTTTAATTAATACTATTTTTAAATAAAATGCAGATTGTGCATTATCGAATTATGAGTATGTCTTTAACTTTTGCCCAGCAAAATAAAGTGATTTTTGTAAATTGATGACAATATATTGTTGAAAATATACTTAGTGTAATTTTTAGCATGTAAAGATTCAACTTTTGACATGAGCTTCAGCTTGAAAGTAAAGTGAGACTGTACTTTTGTAGACATGTAGTACCTCTTTTTCTGGCTGCCAGCAAAAACTTGACACCAATACAGTTCTTCAGTAGTAAATTTACTTTGTTTTAGTATATTACTCTCTTGTTGAAGAACCTTAATGCACTTTGTTTCATATGCCAGATTGAGTCTTAATTTTTCATGAGGCTTAAAGGCTTTTTCATTATTTGCCCCACTCATCATTTCTGCCTACACACTCTAGTCAATATTATTTCTCACACACCTTTATGCATTCTTGTTTTTAAGTTTCTGCAGTCTTATGTGATAACAAGGCACCATTTACCACTACTTCATACAAAACTGGAGTGAATTGTCAGTTTCTCAAACAGTGAATTTATTGGGAAATATGGAGGTACATGTATGAGGACTATTGCCTAGGGCATATAGCATGATAGAATTTGTGCATTTTAAGACTGCTCCTCTGGTTAATTGGATTATCTTTTCATTGTTCTCACTCTTGAAAACTCCTGTGATAACCAGAAATTATCCTGCTACCTCATCTCTACAGTTGTCATTTTTTCATAATCTATTATTATGCATCTTCCTTTGTGTTACTGTATTGGGAATGCAGATTGGTGCCACCATTATGGGAAGTGGTGTGGAGGCTCCTTAAAAAACTAGAACTGGAAATCTCATTCAATCCAGCTATCCCCCTACTGGGAATTTTCCCAGAAGAACTGAAAACATCATACCATAGTGATATCTGTGCACCTATGTTTATAGCAGCCCAATTTGTAATAGCGAAATCTTGGAAACAACCAAAATGCCCATCATTTGAAGAATGGTTGAGAAAGATGTGGTATTCTTATATAATAGAATATTACTCAGCTAGAAAGAATGATAAACTGGAAGACTTCATGTATAAATGGATGTATATTGACTCATAAGTGAAATAAGCCAGACCTACATTTGTAAATATTGTATAGTCTCCCTAGTATAAGAAATCTAAAAAGCTGGGCGTGGTGGCACACGCCTGTAATCCCAGCACTCGGGAGGCTGAGGCAGGAGGATCGGTGCGAGTTCGAGACCAGCCTGGGCTCCAAAAGTGAGCTCAAGGCCAGCCTGAACTGCATAACAAGACCCTGTCTCAAAAAGACAAAAAAAAAAAAAAAAAAAAAAAAAAAAAAAAAAAAAAAAAAAAAAAAAAAAAAAAAAAAAAAAAAAAAAAAAAAAAAAAAAAAAAAAAAAAAAAAAAAAAAAAAAAAAAAAGACAAAAAAAAAGAAATCTAAAGAAGAAATAAAAATTGAGAGGCATAACACGGCTGAATGGAAATCAAAGACTTTTGAAGTAACACTAAAACTATGCTGGGAAAGTGTGTCATTCTGACTTTTAGATCTGTAGTGCTTCTAATGTAAACTCAGTTACTGCTGTACTCTCTCTGAAGTAAACGATTAGTTAACAACAACAGAAAAGAGTATTAAATGAGAATAAGAGACTATGCAAAATGGCATAGGCTTGACAGGCTACAATTTTGTATGTCCTTATATTTCTAAATGTCTGTGTAAAAATGTGTGACTGCTTTTATCACATTCTATAAAGATTTATTAAAATATCAGTGATTGAAGGAAAATACCAATGTCAAGCTAAGTCTAAGATGTTTGATATTCAGAAAGATAGTGATGTTGAGTTCAATTACCTATGTTATAGAGTAACAGTATCATGAAGCTTCTCTGCTGGAGGGTTGAGAATATAAGTTAATAGACCAAAAGTTGGTGAAAAAGAAGGGCTATTAGGATAGCCATCATTTTGGCTCTAGCCCTTCAAGGTCAGTGAGGACTCAGGACATAAGAGAACCTGTGTTGTAACATCTTATAACTCAGTGGTTTCCGAAATTTTCTGGTCAAGGAGATTATGGGACCTCAGAGGAAAGGGATAAATGAACTGTAGTGTGTCTAGGGAAAGTCACCTGGGGAGAAAACATTCTCTCAGTCTTTCACAGAGTGCAAACTGGTCAAGCAGTGGCTGTGACTCATTCCAGTGGCTGACACTGACAACAGTTCTACAAAGCACTGTATTTGGTTCCAGAGTTAATCCTGAGGAGATTTGACTTTGGAAAATACAAATGATGAAAATTTTGTTAGACAGGTCTTGTTTTAACTTGCCCTTGATCACCCAGCAGAAAAGCTTAATTACAAGGTGTAAAAGGCAGAGCTAGATTAGTATGGTGAGCTGTAAGAGACTTAAGTAAATAGCCTTCAACATTGCCAGTTTCACTGGTAACCCACTGCCATTATGAAGCATTGGACTATGTATACAACTACTTCCTCTTAGTTCAAAGAGAAGAAAAATTTTTTTTCTCTACCAATATCAATTAGAAAATTTATCATGTCTACACTCTGTGCCCTGTATAACTTTTATGAAGACAACAATATGCAATCTGTCATTTATTGCGAATGTACTACTAACATGTTTTGAAACTCTTATATTGTTATCTCTTATTCAAAGTAATAAACATTAAAAAGGTCAAAAAAAAAAAAAAAAAAAAAAGTAAAACCTTGGATGGGTATGGTGACACACACCTGTAATCCTAGCACTTTCACTTTGGAGGCTGAGCAAGAGGATTGCTATGAGTTCCAGGCCAGTTTAGGCTACAAAGTGAGTTCAAGGACAAGTATAAACTTCATAGTGAGACTCTGTCTAAAAAAGACTTAAAAAAAAAAGGTAAAAACTAACAGTATAAGCTATATAAGAAACAAATAAAAGCATGATTATTTATTTTGAAAGGCTAAAAAGAAAAGTAGTTGGCAAAGATTTAGCAGATTTAGCAATGAAACAGGATTCATTAGAAAGTAGAGACAATAAAGTTGGACAAAGAGCAAAAACTAAGTTTTTAAGTGGGGCAAAGAGGAAAAACCATATTTCTGAGTCTCTGATATTTATGCATTAAATGAAACACAGTGACACATTATATAAGGAAGAAACTATAGAAAAGTGGAGAGATATAAACACTATTAATAGGAGACTTTTGACACATGAGCCTTAATTTGAGAAAGTTCAAGTTGAGAAGTAGTTTAAGAACACATTGGTAACACATTGACTGAGGTGATTTAATCTACATGTCCATCAAAAGCCATGTGTGTTCTAAGATGAAATGACTGCACTGTGTGCCTGTGTTGCTGCTGGCTTACAGCAAACAGCGGGCTGCAGTTGGGGAGGCGTAGCCTGGAACCATATCTCTCCTCCTAGGCTGCTCTGCTGCTATTAAAGTTGACTCAAGAAGTTAGAAAAATCATAAACCAATATCAATCAAAAGAATGCAAGATGTGATTAAAAACTAAGAAATAAAAGCCTAGGCCTTGATGATACACTGCTGCATTCTTGGAAGTTCAAAACTATTGTCCTATAGCCTTGACATTTAAAGAGATACTTGAGTATTATATTGAGTTTCTTAAAAATATTTCTTTGTACGTGATTTGTAGATTGCACAAAAATGAGTACTTAAAATTGTTTTGTGTGGTCTTCTCAGTAGCTTGCTAGTTCGTGTGTATTGATTTTAAAAATTAAAATTTTAATTAGTTTCAAGTTTCTTAAAGTAAGAACTGGTAAGGAATTTAACATATAATGACAGCCAAAATTAGACTCATAACTAAAATTATTTTGTGTTTTTTTTTTCTTTCTCAGGAATTGAAACCTGATATAGTAACTAAATCAGCTCTTGCTGATGATATCAACTTTGAAAAAATCTGTAAAAAGGTATGTTTGTGATATATTGTATTTATTTTATGAAAAGCTTTTTAATTATAATACTTCCCTTTTCTTTAAAGAGAAGACTTAGGGGCTAGGGAGATAGCTCTGTGGCACAAGTGCCTGTCTGGCAAGTGCAAGGTTCTCAGTTTGAACCCCAGTCCTGCCAAAAAAAAAAAAAAAAAAGACTTATCAAGAAGTTCTCAGCTGGGTGTGGTGGCACACACCTGTAATCCCAGCACTTGAGAGGCAGAGGTAAGAGGATCAGTGTGAGTTTGAGACCAGCCTGGGCTACAGAAGTGAGCTCAAGGCCAGCCTGAACTGCATTGTGAGACCCTGTCTCAAAAGGACAAAACAAAAAAATCTCTTTTTTGTAAATTGCTCAGTGTGCTCAGGGGTGGGGCCGCATGGCAGGCTAAGGGTCCAGCCTCGGACCTGTGTCTGCCTAAGCAGGTGCTTGAATCTGCTGAGCTGTGTAGCTGGCTTGTTACAGTACTTGTAACCCAACAAAATGGACTATTTCTAGTTTCTAGTTACCTTGCTAAATATTTTGGATAAATGCTAATGTTTATTATTCTTTTTTTTAGAATACAAAATAGTGAAAAAAAACATTAGAAACAATACAAAATTTCATTAAACAAAGTAGTAGGAATTCAACAATGGCTGCTGTATTGCATGGTATCTTTTTTATTTTTTTTTTATGAGCAGATTATATTTAGTAGGGGAAAAAAAAGCTCCTGTCTGTGAGGCAAGAGGGGGGTTCCGGAGTGGGTGGTCTCCCAAAACTCATCAAGGGTTTGCATTGTTTTGGCTGACTCAGGCTGCCCTAAGGTCAGGTCTCATGCTCCATGTGGAGGTGGTTTTTGAGCCACAGTCCTGGCTCCTGAGTGACTTTGCCCAGTCATATGCTTTAGTTCACTGAGCTACCTAGCACGCCCCCTATATTATCTTCAAATTAGTTGTGTAGTTTACCAGATAAAAGTCTGTGACATTGGTTTAAAAAAACCGAAACAACAAAAAAGTTACAAGACATAAGAAAGCAAAAAAAAAAGAAAAAAAGATAAAAAGAATTTTTCAATGTTTTGAACACTACCTGCTCCTTTCCATAGACCAGCAGAAGTCAGCAGTATGGTTATCCAAACTCTCCTGCATGTATGCATTAGTATCTCTTTTTGTCTTCTTTTGTCCTTTTCTTCATTCCAGTTTTTCCTTCCCACTAGACGAATTCTTTCCCTTTCACAGTATCTTATTTGTAACTTTTAGATTTTATTTACTTTCAGCTTCTCACACAAGTGAGGCAATACAATATTTGTACATGTGAGTCTGATTTATTTCACTTACCACTACAGTCTCTAGTTGCATCCATTTATCTATAAAAGCCTTAAATTTGTCTTTTTATATAGCTGAGTAATACATCATTGTGTAAAAATATCACATCTTTTTTATCGATTCCTCACTTAACGAGCATTTGGGCTGTTTTCTGAGATTTAGCCATGACAAACGTAGGTGCACATATATCACTGTGGTATGGTGATTTCAGTTCTTTTGGAAAAAATAATAGGAGGGAATACCTAGCTTAAGTGGGATCTCCAATTCTAGCTTTCTGAGGAGTCACCATACTGGTTTCTGTAAGTGGTTGTACCAGCCTACACTCCCACCAGCAGTGGAGGGGGTTCCTTTTTCTCCACAGCCTCCCCAGCATTTGTTATTGGGTGACCTCTTGATGATAGTTATTCTTTTTGGTGTAAGATGGTTTCTCAGCATTGTTTTAATTTGCATCTCTTGAATGGTGAATAATATTGAGCATTTTTTCATATTCTTTTTGCCATTTGTATTTCTTTATCTGAGAAATGTAATTTTCATCTCAGATGCCTATGTTCAGACCGGGTCTTTGAATTTTGGAGGCCTGATTTTTAAAAAATTCTTTAAATGTTCCAGATAGAAATCTTTCGTCTGAGGGACTGTTGGCTATAATTTCTTCCCAGTTTGTGGGTTTTGTTTTTATTCTGTTCGTGACTTCTTTTGACATGCAGGAACTTTTCAAAGAGATCCTGATGGTTGATTCTTTCAAGTATGAGCTCCCAGAAATCTAATCTAATCTAATCTAATCTTTTCTTTTTTCTTTTCCTTTCCTTTCCTTTCCTTTCCTTTCCTTTCCTTTCTCTCTCTGTCTCTCTGTCTCTCTGTCTCTGTCTGTGTGTGTGTGTCTGTCTGTCTGTCTTTTTTTTTTTTTAGAATTTTTTATTTTATTTATTTATTTTTTTCTTGTTTCAGAACCTTTGTTTGTTTATTCATTCATTTTTATGGCTGGCTCAGCCTGCCCCGAGGGCAGGGCTGGCACAGCATGTGGTGCCGGGGATTGAACCACGGTCCCTGAAGCCGCCCAAGCTTTCCCAAGCAGGCACTTTAGACCACAGCCATCCCACCGGGCCCCCTCCCCTGTCTGTCTTTCTGAGACAGAGTGCCCCTATATAGTTCAGGCTGACCTTGAGCTCACTTTTGTAGCCCAGGCTGGTCTTGAACTCCTACTGATCCTCCTACCTCAGCCTTCCAAGTACTTACAGGCGTGTGCCACCATGCTCAGCTCAGAAATGTTTATTCTTAAAGTATAATATAAGATAAAACCTAGAAGTAGAGTAAAGCACAATTAATATTGTAAATTCTGATACTAACATTCTATTTGTCCCAGTTCATTTAGAGGCATTTTTATTTTAAGCAACTTTGTTCAACTTTGAGAGAATGTGAATGTGGGGTGTGTGTGTGTGTGTGTGTGTGTTCAGACTGTTGTTTATATTCAGGAGTACATTTTTTGAAAATTTTATGAAAATGAATTTTAAATGCTTTTATGATAATAAACACCCGTATGCCAAAATAAAACTTTCCTTTAAAAGGCGTAGTTTCATTAGAAACTGGAGACATGTGAAAGCCACAGTTTCCTGAAATTTTTCCATGGCAAATGGGTCCATGTTAAATAAGGAAAGTGTTGGTTTCTTTTATAACTCCCAGTGTTGTGAAGACTTCTCCATCAGGTGTAAAAGCTGCTTGCTTGTTCATGGAGACTGCTTAGCAGCAGTTTAGGGCTCAAATTTAAACCATATTGCTGTAATTGTATTCCTTGTGTAGCTCCATAATGTTTTCTGTCTCTTAAGTGACATGTGTCACATTTTGCCTTGGGCACGCTATTTGTGCATTTTTCTTGCCCTTTTATTTATGAAGTATATGTTTACAGTACAGAAAAGTTTTATTCAACTTGAGGAAAATGACCACATCGTAATTGTGCATACTTTTCCTTTTACAGCCTTCTTTTTTTTTTTTGCATATTTTCACACATTTATTATAAAATTTGCATTCTTTTTTAAGATTTTGTAAATTAATTTTAATAAGAAATATCAACATGATAGTTTGACAACACATCAGTAGTACATTCGCAATAATTGACACACTGCATATTGTCCTCATAATGGTAATACAGAGCACAGGGTGTGGGCATGACACACCTTCCAATTGATATTGGTAAGGAAAGAAAACAAAAGAAAAAAAAATCTTCTCTTTGAACTAAGAGGAAATAGATGCATACACAGCATAATATTCCACAATTGCAGTGGGCCACTGGTGAAACTGGCAATGTTGGAGGCTATTGATCCAAGCCTCCTACAGCTCATCACACAAATCTAGCTCTGCATTTCCTGCCTCGTAGCTAACCTTTTCTGCTGGGTGATCAAGGGCAAGTTAAAGCAAGACATGTATAATAAAACATTCATCTTTTGTGTTTTCCAAGGTTAAGTCCCCTCAGGATTAACTTTGGTACCATGTACAGTGCTTTGTAGAACTGTTGTTAGTGTCAGCCTTCAGGATGAGTCATGGCCATTGCTTGACCAGTTTACTTATGTGAAAGCCTGAGAGAACGTTTTTCTCTGGGTGACTTTCCTTAGATGCACTGTAGTTCATTTATCCCTTTCCTCTGAGGTCCCATAATCTCCTTGACCAGAAAATTTGTGACACCTCTGAGTTATAGAATATTACAGCACAGGTTCTCTTATGTCCTGAGTCCTTACTGACCTTGAAGGGCTAGGACCAAAATATTGGCTGTCATAACCTTTCTTTTTCTCAAATTTTTGATCTGTTAACTTACATTGTCAACCCTCCAGCAGAGAAGCTTCGTGATACTATTACTCTATAACATAGGTAATTGAGCTTATCATCACTGTACAGTTCTCTTTTTACTACCCATTTGTAAAACTCTTTTCCCATCTCCACAATGTTTGTCCTCCCATTCCTCTTTTATTTTGCTCTTTGAAGTATTTCTATTTCTAGCTCTCATAGAAGGAAAACTAAGTATGCTTAATCTTCTGTGTCTGATTCCTGCTATTTACCATAGAGTCTCAAGATGTGTCCATTTCCTGCAGTTGCTTTTCTCTATCTGTTCATTTATTCATGAATATACAGGTTATATCTAGAGTTTAGCTCTTATGAATTGTAATGCTGTAAACTTAGGTATATATCTATCATTTTAAGAGGATTTTTTTTTTCCTCCAAGAAGATGTAAGAGGTATAGCTGACTTACATGGAATTTCAACTTGTAGTGCTTTGATTGGCATTTCTATAATGACCAAAAATGTAAACATTTTTTCATGTATTTATTAACCATTTGTACTTTTCAAAAGTATATTCATTTAACTCTCAAGTTTGATTATACCTATTATTTCACGGATCTAATTTTTAAGTTAGAGTTGACACTAATTAAATGGGAGTTTTGTCCTCATGTGTAAGGTGATGCTTTTATATACTAAAGGCTCAGTAAATTTAAAGAGCTGGACATTAGAGAAGAAAATGGACCAAAGGAGATAGGAAAAAGTGAGAAAATGAAATCTTTCATTTTCCCTCATTCTTGTGATTTCTATACTTAGATTAACAGAGGTGCCAGGCCTGCTGGTGCCTACCTGTAATCCCAGTACTCAGGCGACTGAGGCACCAGGATTGCCGTGAGTTTTAGGACCACCTGGGCTACTTGGTGAGTTCAGGGCAGTCTGAGCTGCATAGTGAGATCCTGTCTCAAAAAGCAAAAACTGCTGACTAAAAAGGTACAGGTCTAGTCTAAATGCAGACAAGACTCAAACATTGCCAAAAGAAGCAGTCTGAGTGCACTTGTTTTACAAGCCTGGTTATTTTAATGTTTATGTTTTTATTGCCTTCCAAAAACCTTGAAGAAATTGTGCACAATTTGTAATGTGAAAAAGTGTTGGGAGTTGAGTAGTAAGTGAAAGTTAAGATCAGAAGGCAATTTAAACTTAATGTTGACTAAATTTAGAGCGTGGTCTTATTCTAACCTAATCTTACTGGCTGTGTAATCTGGAAAGTAAGTCTAAATTATCAATTGTTTTGATAAATAAAACCTTGACCTGTATCACCTTTAGCCCTTGTTAAAATTTAAATTAAAAAATGTTGACTAAAGGATTTTCTAAAAATAAAAATTTTAAGGATAAAATAAAAATAAGAATTCCTTTCTTTTTTTTTTTTTTTTTTTTGTATTTTTGAGACAGGGTCTCACTATGCAGTTGAGGCTGGCCTTGAGCTCACTTTTGTAGCCCAGGCTGGTCTCGAACTCGCACCAATCCTCCTGCCTCAGCCTCCCGAGTGCTGGGATTACAGGCGTGAGCCACCACGCCCGGCTCCTTTCTTAAGAATAAAATAAATGATCTAGGCATGCCCATAACCCCAGCATATCAGAGGCTCAGGCAGCATGATTGCTGTGAGTTCAGAGTCAGCCTGGGCTACTTAGTAAGTGCATTTGGGCCAGTCTACATTATGTGCAGAATATTTGGTGGTGCTGATTATTTGGATGTCTGATTGTGTTTTTATTTTTTTCACTTTATAGCCAGATTCTACTGCCACTGAACGAGCAATTGCCAGACTAGCTGAACACCCTGTACTGAAGAAAAAAATAGATACACTGAAAGGTATGAGTTAAATGACTTTTACATTATACACTTGAACACTTGTGTATATGGCTTTGGATAAATGACTTCATTTTAAATACTTTGTTTTTTCAGCTTTTGAGGATATTTTATATTATAAACATAAGGTTCTTTCAACTTTCTATAGATATGAAAATGTTCCTGCAAATATTAAGTGTCTGATGTCTGAAGAAAAACTAAATCTATATTTTTCTTAAACTTTAATATGTTAGCATGTATTTTATATATATATTTGAGGGCCTGGAAAGATAGCTTAGTCACATAAACACCTTCCTGGCAAGCACAAAGTCCTGAGTTTGATTCCTGGTACCACCAAAAGCAAAACGCCGCTCCAAAAAAAGTGAGTTTTTTTTACTTGGCCATTTAAAAATAGGGATATTTGAGCATGTCTTGATATAATTTCTAATTATTTTCTTACAGTTTTCAAATACTTGATATTATACTGAAACTAATACATATTTCAATGCTGATGCAAATCATACACTGTTTTTCTTGCAGCTGCTGTCCAAGCCTTTAAAGAGGCAAGACAGAATGCTACTGAAGTTAAGAACATGGCAGAAGAAAGTAATTTTAAGGACATTTTGTATTCAGTTGATGAAGAAAGCAAGTCACAGCATGAAAGAACTAAGACCAGTGAGCAAAAATTGAAAGAAGCCAAAATCCAGGCAAAGAAACCAATAAATAATTCAAAAGAACAAATGCCCAAGATGGAACATGGACCCAAATCAGTGAACATTCCAAATTCCCTGTCAAAGCCTTTAGAAAAGGATTCTGTAACTCCCTGTGAGTCCCAGAAGACACCTGCTGACCCAAACATGAAAGTGTCAAGTCAGATAAATAAAAAGAAAGGGTTGGATAGCTTACTTGGTGATGACAGTGATAGCCAAGAAGAATTATATGAAGAAGAAAAGGAATATTTTGATGATAGCACAGAAGAAAGGTTCTACCAGCAGTCTTCCATGTCTGAAGAGAGTGACAGTGGTGATGACTTCTTCATTGGGAAAGTCAGACGGACGCGAAAGAAGGAGAGTGGTTGCCATACTGCAGCTAAGGAACAAGAACGTCTCCCACAAGTATTACCCAGAGAAGATACACATGAAACCCAATGGGATGGGAATGCAAGAAATGATAAAAACAAGCCAAGTACAAAAGACACAAAGTTTGAATCAGTGTTTTTTAACTCTTTATCTGGATCTAAAAGTTGTAGAAGGTAATTTTTTATTCTGAAATAATTATTTTTATTTTTTAAAGATAATAGCTGCATATTTTCTTTTTCTTTTTTTGTCTTTTGAGACAAGGTCTCGCTATATAGTTCAGGTTGGTCTTGAACTCACACCTGTCCTCCTGTGTCAACCTCCCAAGTGCTAGGATTACAGGCATGTGCCACCATTCATGCCCGATGCTACATACATACAACAAGGAAGGAAGAAGCTATTTCTGATGATGATGTGGTTTCTACCTTATCCTGTTTTTAGACTTTTCCAGCTTTATGATGAGATAACATGTAGATATACATACAGCAGTGCCACATTTCTCCCAAGTTCATCATAAGATGAGTTGTTATAATCTAATGCCTGACTAACTTGTTTTATTTCTTCAATTAGCAAAGTTTTGAAACTTTTAATTAATTTTAGGTGAAGAACTTTTAAAAAAATGGTTTACATACTGTTTAATCCTTCTGCATAATATGATTTTTCTTGATGACACAAGACCTTTATTGCAGATGTCAGTCACGTTACTGTGTATCATTTCACTAGATATTCCTATTGCAGTATGTAACTCTTTTCTTAGCGCTGACTTCCTCCAGACTGCTTCCTATCTAGTAATATTGCTGTCTCCATCTTTGCTGCTCATCACTTCTTATCATAACAATTCTATTATAAACCTGTAAGTTTAATTCCATTTAATTTTGTCCTCTGTGTGAAGATATCTTTATATGTTATAGTAAACATCATGGTTAGGTAGTTTGTTCAATAACAGCTATTTCTTCAGTAAGCTGTTGTGCTATGTGCATGGGTCAGAGATTTTCTTTTATGGAATAAGAAATGTGGGAGAGAAATTTTCTAAAGTAATAGTATAGAAAAAAAGCACAGACATCTTTGGAGGTTTAAAAGTAATTACAGGGCCAGGGAGATAACTCAGCGGCATAAATGCCTGCTTGGCAAATTCAAGGTCCCAAGTTTGATTCCTGGTGCTGTAAAAAAAAAAAAAAAAAAAGTAATTACAGTATTTTAACTGCCTAATTCTGCCTTAATAGGCTATATTTTTTGCTTATTTGAAGTTAAAATACCATTCCTTTCTAATAGTTCCTCAGAGCAGGGACAAAATAGCCAAAAGAGAACAGTTTCCTACTATGAACAGAACTGCCTACAAAGGTGGAGAAAGTAATAGTCCCTGTGTATCTCTTGTAATACTAAAATCTGACAAATCTTTGAAGTGGCTAAAATGTAGATTCCTTTATTATTGGTGCAATGAGGGAGTGTGATAGTCCTGTGGATGAGTTTTGTTATTTTCCAAAATTAAGAGGATTAATTTGTCGTTTTAAAACCCTAATGGTATGTTTCTTCTTTTAGAGAGCATAGAGAACAAGCTCCAAAAACCAAGCTGTCAGGTATGTATGAATGGTTACTGCACTATCTTGGTTACATTTCTCTCATTGCTGGGACAAAATACATGGCATCCAAAATTAAAGAAGGAAAACTTTATTTAGCTCACAGTTTGTGGAGGTTTTGTCTATAATGAGCTGGCTCTAAAGCAGAGTGGCACATGGCAGATGGCAGCAGTTCATGGTGGCATAAAACAACAAAGCCAGTAAGAGCAAAGGAAGAAGCAGCAGGCAGTAAGCCTCTTTCTCTCTCTTATATTGTATGCAGGCTACTTGTCCTATGGTAGGGGCAACACTCATACCCATAATCCCAGTATTGGACCATAAATTCATCAAAAGCTCTAGAAGCCAGCCTTGTAACTACATGAGTGTTATGGAGGAATGTGGGCATCAGATACAAATCATAACATTTTGCTCTTGGTCCCCCAAAGACTCATGCACATTCCTTTATGCCAAAGACATCTCTTAAGAGTTGCTAAAGTCCTAACAGTTTTTAAATTGCTGAAAAGTACAAATCTCCAAGATATAAGGCAGATTCTTAGCTGCAAGCCCCTGTACAAATGAAAAGTTTAACACTTCTCACATTTAGTGGCTCAAGATAAACATTACTGTATTCAAGAAAATACAAACAGGGATACAAAAGCATTAGGACCAAAGCAAATCTAACATCCAGCAGGGCAAACATTAAGTGTTCTAGTTTCACATTGAACATCGGGGCAGTCTGTGGCAAATGATGAGCTCCTTGTGGCTCCACCTCTATGTCTCTGGTTTCTCTCATAGGCCTGCTTTGCTCCCTCCTTGCTGCTGCTTTCCTTTGACATTCCACATATAACTTATAACTTCTGGCTTCTCCACTGCACCTTTGGCTTTGTCCTCACATCTTCCCACTCTGCTCTGGGGCACCCTGGCTGGCCTCCAAGGCCTTCTGAAAGCTAAGTGGAAGCCTTTTTAACCTCAGAATCTTACATTCTCCATGTGCCTAAAATCAGCTGCCAAAGTGTGAGGTCATCCTAAGGAACAGCTAGGCTTTCTTCTCTCTTGTCTGTAAGAGTCAAGTGCCTAGTTCTGCGGGTTTTGTGAATCTGAGGAACGGATTCTTTGTGGCACTACTATTCTGGAATATGGTACTGTGCAGTTTTCTCCTCTAAGCAAAGTCTTTCACAATTCTAGTTTTGAGACTGGAAAAGGTGTTCTTGTGATGCACTCAAGCCCATCCTTTCTATTTCACTATTCCTTCTCAACAATCAGGATCTCCTCAGCTCTTTGCAGTTCACATTTTTCTTAGAGCTTCCTTTCTGTCAAAACAGCATTTTAAATCATTCTGCTCGCTCTTTGCTCTTGATTCTCAACATAAATATGACTAAAAGCCCCCAACAATAGCTAGACCACTGTCTCAACATTTGACTGCCTTGACATTTCTTCTGTCAGATTCATTAGTCTGCCATCCTTAGTTTCAGGCACATATTCTGGATATAAGCAAAATGCAAGCAGACTTTTTGCTAAGCCATAATATACATCATGTGGAGTCCGGCATCCAATGTAGTTCTTCCCAGCAGAAACCTCCCAAGCCTGGTCTTTACAGTCAGAATTTCAATCAGCCTTCCAGTTTTCTGAGCTCTGGCCAGACTCTCCCATACAGAACAGCATTGCAGTACTATTCTCTCAAGCAACATCTCAACCTCTCCAAACTTCCCACAAGCCATCCCAGACACTTCAGCACCACATCGTCAGATATAGTAACAGCAACAACTCCACTTCTCTGGTACTGTATTCTGTCTTAATTGCTTTTCTGTCATTACTGGGACAAAATGCTGACCCAAAATTAAGGAAGAAAAGGTTCATTTAGCTTAAATTTGTGATTCAGTCCATAATCAGCTGGCTCCAAGTCAGAGTGGCACATCGCAGAGGGCAGCAGCTCATGCTGGCAGAAAACAGCTAAGGAAACAAAGGCCTAAGGAAACAGAAGGGTTGGGCAGCAGAGGGCAAACCTCTTTCCCTCTCACATTGTATATACAAGCTACCTACCCCAGAGTGGGAGGAGTACTCAACCACAATCATGGTATTGGACCGTGAATCAAATTCTAGAAGTCCGTCCCATGACTGCATGAGGCTTTTGCATGATCCTATAGACACAAACCATAACATGCACATCCTGTGCAAATGAGCAGTGTTTTGCCAAGCAGGAAGGATGAGTCACTAATAATGCTTGAATCCTTTACATGAATTTATAACCACAGAAACTGAAGCAATGTCACATAATTATCAGTATAATTTAAAACTTTATTATTGGTTCTCTCGTTTCTCAGGACACTTAATGTCTTTGTAATTAAGACCACACAGCATATCTCATGAGGGATTCAATAAACATGTTTTAAAAAGGATAGCACAGATTGTAATTCCCAAAATTAATTGATCAAATGTAAAATTTTAACTTAAGGCTATTTCCTGCTGTATTTCAATTTTAAATTGTGAGATATTATCTTTAAAATTTCTTCCTATATTAATTTTTGTGAGGGAGATAAAAATGTTTCTTTTGTATATTAGGTAGTTTTTATTATTTTTGCTTTCTTTTTTTGCTCTAATTTTTAAATTGCCTTTAATAGTAATGATTTGACAGTTTCAAAACACGATAGTAGTACATTTCCAGTATTTGATACAATTATTTTTGCTTTCTTGTATATTTTCCAGAAAATAAACCTCCTATTAAGAACTACTGTACAAAGAATGCACAAAGAAGACTTGAAAATGTGAAACTGCCATTAAACACAGCACCTCTTCATCCTTCATGGGAAGCGAGCAGAAAGCGGAAGGAACAGCAGTCTATAACTGCTGTGTTTCAGGGGAAAAAGATTACATTTGATGATTGATCAATCCCCCTTTTTTAAAATGAACTTTCTAACCAAAGTTGATTGTTTTTTTCTAACCTTTTATTTAAAATTATACTTTTTATTCTTTTTGAAGGGCTTATAGAATGTCTATTTTTCATTGTTTTGTGTTTATAAAAGTCTTTTATTAATTGAGCACATCCTTAAATTCATTTTTAATGGTATGCCCCAAGTTACTTCTTCCATAACAAAATTAGATTATAACAATCTAAGCTTTATTCATTTGGACTTATCATGAAGTGTATTTTCCTAGTTCAGCTTTGAAATGTCAAGTTATAGTTAAAATAATAATGGATAAAAATAGATTGATCACCTTTATTATGTTATTGTTAGCAAACCAAAACTAGTAACTTTTATTTTGGGTATACAGATAATATTATAAACAGTTTTTTGATAGGTTCCAGCCTGAGTACAAACTGCTAAGTTACTAAGGCTCTGATTCAACATGGCTAGATCCCAAATGCTACAGCTTATTTTCCCAGTGACCTCTTGCTCCTTCTCCCTCACACCAGCCCTAAATACAACTTCTCTTGCCTTTCCAAGCACACAAAGGAGCCCCTAAACAGATCCTTACAGGCTACTAAACCTGCCCCTCAAACTGTGCCCCTAGGAAGAGAGCGTAAGCTCTCAGCCTTGCTTTGTCTTAGGGGAGAGCATCCCTCCCACCTCGCTGCAGTCCTCTCAGTGTTCTCAAAAGCCTCCCTCCCTTTCTTTTACTTATTCTCTGTTGCACCAGAAAACCTAACATTTTTATTATAGTTTTAATTATTTGTGTTCTCATTTTCACTATCCTAAAATATTTTTTCAGCAGTATTTCTTAACTATATCCTTTGGGCAAATTGTTTAAATGTGAAAACAGAGCCAAAAATCAGTTTAACTGTATAGAAATCAAGAATGAATAATATTTGTTATTTGTCTCATGCAATTTATTTTTTGAAGAATCACAGATTGTTATTCCCACAACAGATTCTAGAAGGAAGAGAATTGAAAGCCTTTTCACTGGCAGCTGAGTGGTAATGTTATGAATTTACTCCCTAAGGAAGGGCTACTATATATATATATATATATATATATATATATATATATATATATATATATCGATAGATAGATAGATAGATACTGTTATTTATAAAGAAAAGATAAACTTTTTACTGCTCTGTTAATGATTAAAGAGTGTTACTAAGTTCCATATTTACTGTTTTGTGTTAGTACTAGTAATGAAGGGAATGTCATCTGGTTAGCTTGAATATACCAATTTTCAAGAGTCATCTTTGTCTCTTTTAAGGAGTTTAAAAATATAGATAACTAGAACAATGAAAGTGAAGAGATTATGGAGAAAGAAAATATTGAACAAAATTGGTTTTAGTTATTTTGTTTTACGTTTTTTAAATAATTTCTCAGTAATGAAAATGTCTCTGTAACCTTTCAAACTCTGTCAGACTAGGTTTGAGAGCATTGTCCCAACAAAAAAGAATTATGGAGTGTTAACATTTGTTGGCTGCTAGATTTAGTTACATAGACAGTACTGTTGGATTTCCCTCAAGGCTGCAGTAAAGCCACTTAAACTCAGATCCTTTCTTTTCTAATGTGTGCTTTTTTAGAATGGATCTAGAACAGCCTATTGGTCTGGGGCCGTGATTCTCACTTCGCAGTTTTGCCCCACAGGGCACATCTGACACTACAGATAAGGAAGGTGGCTGGGGTGATGCCGGGGAGGTGCTGTATCCAACAGATAGAGATCAGGAATGCTGCTAACTTCCCACAGTATTTAAGTAATAGAGCTTTCAGGTCCCTTTAATAAGACTGAGGGTGAGAAATCTTGGTCTGGGGCTCATTTGGCCCCAGTTACTGAGCTATTATTACCTTTCTAATAACTATACCCAAAACTTCCTCTATTAGGAAATTCTGTCATGGCAGATAAAGTCATAACCTACGCTTGGACCTTTGCAAGCTCCTAGGGTGGTTCCAGTTTGAACTACAGCCCTACATCTTCACCCCCCACCCCGACCCCAGCCATGATGGGTTCTTTACTACATAGCATAGATCCATTTTCTAAAGACTTGACTATACTCTTCTGGGACATTTTATTTTATTTTTTTTCTTTTACATATTCTCAATATTTTGCTTCATAAATTATAATTGCATTGTCCTACCTGAATTGTGAATTCTGTCTCTTCAGTGAGTAAGAGTACTAGAGCTGTTTTGATGTTTTTCCCCTTTTCACTGTAGTTTGGACACTCTTCATGCTGTGAGCTGGTATACTTATAGCATTTGTTGTTTTCCTTTGCTCAAGTATTACTATCCTGTGCTACCTGTTGTCTTTTGTCTGAATGCTGTTATTTCATATGTTTAGTCCAGACTTCTTGTTGTTCAGCATAGAAGGAAAAATCCAGTCCCTACTATTCCAAGATGCTCAGAAATAAAAGTACTTTGTTATTTAAATTTGACCTTATGGTTATACAAAATTTACCTAGTGGGAACCTTTTCCAGCTCTCTTTTGTCCTGTTGTTATATAAATCTCTTATGATGCTGAACGTGATTCTCCATTACTCAGTATATTTACATATTTGCTTAATTGGAGACAATACAGAAGTTAATTTCACAACTGGTATCTGATCCTTTTTCAAAAGAATTGTCAACTGCCCAAGTTTGATATTTGCTTAGAGGTTTTTTTTTTTTTTTTTTTTTTTTAATTTTAGAGAAGAGTCTACAGGGTGTTCAGGGTCTCACTACTAGATCACACTTGTACTAATCTGCCTGATCTGCCTGTTTACAGCCTCCCAATAGCTGGGATTATAGGCACATACTACCACACCCAGCGCCCTGGGAGCAGGGCTGGCATGGCAGCCCTGGGATTGAACCTGTGGCCCCCACACTGAGCTGTTTGGCTGGCCCTTTACCTAGGATATTAACAGCAAAAATGGAACAATATATGAAAATTTCTCCATAAAAACAGTTATAATTCTCTCCAAACTATTGGAATCAACCTTTTTTGAGTACTCTGTTAATCAAAGGTTAACAACAATCTGAGAAATATTTATTCAAGAAAAGAATCTGAGTCTTGATAATGATTGTTCCTGCAATGTCATTTGCCCTGTTTCCAAACCCTGCTTTCCAGATCTATGGTAGCCTTGAAAATCAGCAGCCTGTAAACACAGTGAATACCAGTGGCCCTACTGTCACTGGCAGCAGCATAAGTGATCTGGGGCATCAGCAAAGACACACCCTGTACGGATTGCAGTTATTTGACCCATCTCCTTTACACAGCCACTTGTAGGCAAGGCTGCTGCAGACAGTGGATAACTATTGAGGTAAACTGTAGGTTAACCAATAAAGGTAAAAAAAAATTTGGTAAACATGGTGTCAATAGGGAGCTTGAGAAGTTCTGGTGTGTTTCTTAGAATCATTTAATGAGGCTGTGTACATGCTCAAGAAAGAACTGAGGAGACAACTCTCACCACTGGCCGAGTTTGGGACCCTGCATAAGCAACAAGTGAAAGCTCAAGTGGTGTGTACCAGTGTAGGTATAAAAGTCTCATGTGCTCATAACTGTGTGTCCAAAATTGAGATGTGTTCACAT
This sequence comes from Myocastor coypus, assembly GCA_004027025.1. Taxonomy (NCBI): domain Eukaryota; kingdom Metazoa; phylum Chordata; class Mammalia; order Rodentia; family Myocastoridae; genus Myocastor; species Myocastor coypus. The sequence continues at coordinate 47,636 of PVJA010014127.1, forward strand.
TTACAACTTTAGTATGCATGTGCATAGTATTAATAATAACCCAAATATCTCATGACCTTGCACTTGTCAGGCAAGCACTTACTCTACTAAGCTGTCTCCTCAGCCCTTTATGCTTATATGTTTTAATGACTATGCTTTCCTTTAATTTAGAATCTCTATTAGCCATCTTTAAATGAAGTCTTTTAACGTTTTGTTGTGTAACATAACAGTGTTGTATATTACACATTCTTCTAATTGTCCTAGCTTAGTTTTAACCTTAGATTTTCAATTAAATATGGTAAATACTAAATATCTAAAGTTTCCTCAGCCTATTGTTTTGATTATGCTTATTTTCTAGCAGATTCTTCAAAAATTTCATGGAAAGAATTTTTGAGTTCTTGTTGTTTAAAATTATTTCTGTGGCTTTGATGCTTTTAGAATTGTGTCTGGATCTTGTGATTGGAAGTTT